>APFE031374742.1:53611-96187 GCA_000404065.3 Pinus taeda | reverse complement strand
CGGTTTGAATTTCTAGTTCCTGTCTTTCCAACCTCATCAGGATGAACACTTTCAAGTGTCTTTGTCAGCCACTTTGGGGGACCTTTCTCAGATGGTCTAGGCTACTCCGTTGATTGAGTTTGGACTAAATCAATATTGAGTCTCCCAATTCTATCAATCACATCACTTAAAGCATCATCCGTTGTTGGAGTTTCATGCGGGGGAGAGAGTTCTTCGGAAGAATATTCCACATGTTGATCTAGTATAGGAATCCCCCCTTCAAGATGTGGAATATGATTATCAAATTCTTGAAATGATTTTGCATTTGCAAATATATCCAAGCGATCAAGTTGCGCTCAACAACATTGTCAGTTTTGGATGATTCAAGAAAAATTACATCTCTAGATACAACAAAATTTTTATTGACTTCATCGTAGAGACGGTATGCTTTGGAGGTGTTTGAATGCCCCAGGAAGATACACTTACGACTTATTGCACCAAGTTTGTTTCTATGTACCTTTGGTATCAAGGCATAACAGGTGGAACCAAAGACCCTGAGATGATTTACTAAAGGAACATGCCCATACCACATTTCATATGGAGTCTTGTTTCTAATAGCATTAGATGGACATCTACTCTTTATATATGCAACACATAGAACAACATCAGCCCAAAACATTATTTTTACATTTTTGAAGAAGAGCATGGAGCATACCATATTTAAGATTGTATTATTCATTCTTTCAGTTACACCATTCTGTTGGGGATTATAAGGTACAGTTGTTTGATGTTTGATACCATGTTGGCGAAGATAGTTTTCAGCTTCATTTGATGTGTATTCTTTTCCATTATCAGTGCGAATAGACCTAATATGAGATTGTGCGTCATTTTAAATCCATTTATGAAAGTTCTTGAATGTTTGAAAAGCGTCAGATTTGTTCTTCAATAAATAAACCCAACACATTTTGGTGTAGTCATCAATAAATGTCATCATATATTTATTTCCATTTGTAGAAGGAATAGGCATTGGACCACATAAATCTGAATGAATGAGTTCAAGTTTTCTATGTGCTCTTGAATGTGAATCATGAAAGCACTGTTTGCTATGCTTTCCTAGAATGCAAGCATCACATTGCTTAAATTTCCAAGGAATTGTAGGCAAACTAGCAACACCATTTTTCTCCAACAAGTGGAGGTCGTCATAGTTCAAATGTCCAAATATAGCATGCCATAATAAACTTTATGGAAGTGTACCTTCTTCATAATGAGAATTGTATGAGAAATGTTGTGCATAAGCAGAGGTACCTTGCAGCTTGAGAAGCCTTTCTTATTCTATTCCCCTCATGATAAGTGAGTGGTCAAATGCTTTTCTCACTTCAAGCTTTCCATCAAACATATGAATGGAGTGACCTAGCTGGTGGATGTGGACCAAGGACAACAAGTTTCTCTTGAGCTGTGGGTGATATAGAACATGATGCAGAAGAAAGTCTGGAAGACCAAGCAATTTAAGACTGATTGTACCAAGCCTTGATGGCTTGATTTTTGATTGGTCTGCAAAGTATACTACTCCATCAACATTGTCAGTAAATTCTTCAAAAAAAAATTTCTATGAGTATGTGGCAAGTTGCTCCTGAATCAAGCAACCAATCATTTTTCCAAGAAGAAAGTGAATTGTTAAATAAATCTTCATTTACTCCAATATTACATTGTGCCACAACATAGTGAGTGGATTCAGGTGCTTTACCTTTGTCTGTGTCATTAGTTTTATCTTTTTGTTGGTTTCTTTGCTGCTCAATTTTGTCCCATGGTAACTTGCATGTAGATGCATCATGTGATGCATTTCTTTTGCAGTGTATGCAGTGCAAATATACCTTTTCTCCTTGAGAGTGTCTTCCCCCCCTGCCTCTAAAATATCTTCCTCTTCCTCTTTGACCACCTCTTCCTCTGGAAAAATCCTGAGCAAGGTTCTTTTCTTTATGAGCAAGGCATACAACCTCTTCAGAAGATTCAGGGGTTGTCTTCTTTCCAAAATCTCTCTCTCTTTCAGCAAGTTTTTTCACAAGAGAGTCAAAGGGAATATCTTTGAGATTTCTATTTGCTTGCAATGACTCAAGATAATTGGAGTAAGTAGGATAAAGTGCCTTGAGAAAATCGATAAGAGGAATATCCAATTCAACGTTAGTGGATTTGATATCATGCATTATAGATTTTACTTCGGATGCAAGAGCAAGAGGATCATTATTTTGTAATTCAAGAGTGAAGAGTTTAATCATGAGTTGAACAACTTCAAGTGTAGAATGTGAGTCATAGAGTTCTTTCAGCTTTTGAAAGGCTTCGAAAGTAGTTGAAAATGGCGAAATATGGTGACTCACCTCTTAATTTATAGATGTTGCGATTAATGCATAAGCTTTGTTGTTCTTATTTTCCCAAATGGTGAGCTCTTTGTCTTAGTTAGGCTGTTCAAGTTCTTTGTCTCCACGTCCATTGCGCACTCCTTTCCACAAATCATTGAAAATGAGGGTGTGTTTTATCATGTGGGACCACTCAGGATAGTTCTCCTTGCCAGTGAGAAATATTCCCACCATAGATATGATTGAATGCATACTATAACAAAAAACTTTTTCCTAATATAATTCAGCCTAAATATATTGTGGAGTAGCTCTAATACATAAAAAACTATATAGCGTATTCAACACTTCATGCCATAGTTCTTTGACCCACGACCTTGTTTTAAAAAATCTATTCAACACATGGCATTCAATGAATTTTATATGCCAAAAAAAAACTTCAATGCATACACAAGTGGGGTATGGTAAATACAATGTAATACCAGCGTTCAATGTAATACACAAGATGGTGTATTAAGGCAACGTAAATGCAAGAACTAATACCTACATTCTGGGTTGCCAATCTTCAACAGACTTCGATGGCAACGTTCAAGAAATTATTCAAATAGACTTCGATGGCAGCGTTCGAGAACTATATTAAACTAGACCAGCGTTCAAGAAATATATATGGATGGGGCAGTGTAAACAACCATATATGATACCAATTCAAAGACATTCAACGTAATACAGAGCAGCGTATGTGTATGGTGAGTGTAAATGTATGGGCAGTCACAAATATAAAAACAGTGGGAGCAGCATAAATATAAGCCAAGATAAACAATACATTCAATGTAATAAGCCAAGAGAAGCCCCTGGCGGTCTCACATGACAGTGATGAGTTTTCTGAAAGCGCTAAAATTTCTGACCCTTATCATAGCGTTCCAAGCCAAGGTATGGAGCATCGCCATCAATGTAATACTATAGCGTTCATGACAACGTTCATAACAACGTTCATACCAAGAGCATCATAAGCATACTAAATGAAAACTATTACACATTATCTAATAATATTACAGACACAAACACCCATGTTATTAACCTCTATAGTCATGGTTTAGCTTCCGATGCAACTTCAAGTATCAACGAAACATACATAAATACTCATGAAGATGATTTCAGGCAGACTAGGCCATGGCGACACAGTTTAAAAATTTCTTCTCCAACTCTGGTTGATTGAGTCCAACAAGATTGTCAATCTGTTTCCCATATTTTATGAAAATGAAGGTCAGCATTGCTCGAACGTCCCATTCTGCACTCACCTCAGTCGTTTCATTGATGTCCACCTTTAAGAACACTAGAATTCCTACCACAACATTCAGCGTTTACTTAAAAAACGCATATGACAGAGCGCACAGTCTAGACAGAAGGTGCAGACTTGACAGAGAAATGCATATATGACACTGCCACAAAAGGAGCAGACTTGACAGAGAAACACATATATGACAGTACCATAGAAGGAGTTACATAAAGACTAATTTCAGGAGCTGGCTTTGATACCATGTCAATCCAGGTTGTAACTCCACAAATTTAATTCATGTTATTCCTTCAGGTAGGTCTTTATTATATACATGAGGGAGACTGTTCACTTCATCTCCCGATGACTGTTCATATTTCTTATTATTTATTTACATCAATTGTATTTATTCACCCAATCCTGATGATTAGGTGTCAACATAGGAGTAGGAAGAGGCTCTTCAGCTATGTGCGCAAAGGCTTGGTAGAATCTGCAGCTGTGTGCACGAACCCCTACAGCTGAGTGCGCAGGGTGGAATTGGATTGTACTGGAACAAAAGATTAACAAAAGATAAGTTGATTTTGGAATATTGTGCATCTGATCTGTGTGTTTATGTTTTGGTTACATCCTTGAATCTCTTGACAGTTTATGATTGCATGCACTGGTTATAAATTTTAAATTTGTAAATAAGAATATCGGGCCCACAAAATTAAGTCAGATCTATAACAATAACACCGTAAGGGTAAAGGATCTAGGCAGCGCCTCGTCAGCTCTGTAAAGAGCTACGCGAAGGTCAGACAACTGCGTGGAGCAGCACAAGCGCACAAGATTGGTTTGCAACCATTCCAGACCTCATCAAGACATCCCTAGGGTGTAGAAACCTAGTTCCATCACCCTCCCATACTACCTCGGGTGAGACCTCAGTCCGTGCTCCACAGACTGTTGCCGAAAGGGTCGATAGTTTCGAGATTTTTTTGGCTAAAACACTTCTGAACCAGGGTCAGCACCCAACAAGCCAACAATGCTCCACCAGTTAACTAAATATTCACTCATAAATAACTCATGCATGTCAGTTCAGAGGAAGACCCAGTTGAGATTAGAGTTCAGGGACTGTGTACTATCAGTTGTATAATTTTGTGAGTTTTACAGATTGTGCATGCAATCAATAGAAGGCCTACGATGGATTTTGCAGTTGTGGTGAGGGATTTTCCCAATTAAATATGGGATAATTCTCTCAAGAATTATGCAAGGAAGTAGGGGCTTGGCAGGTAGAAAATTTGGCTAAGTGTTGGGTTGAGCTGGTTTGTGAAGCAGTGAGATAGATTGTACTTGTGTAGGAATTGTTCGGGTTGAACAAGCACTGTATTTTCTTCTCAGATCTTTTGGCTAATGCAATATAGCTAGTCGGGGTTTTGAGCAATTTCTTTCCCCACAAAAATATTGTGTTATGTGTGATTGAAATTCTTCCTTTTCTGCTTAGTGTTTTCATCGATCAATTTTGTTTCTGCTAATGAGTAGAGTAGATTCTTATCTTATGTTTTAGCATATCACATAAGTTGTTGAATCTACAAGTAAAAATCTACATGGTAAAAACCTGGAGACATTATAGAAGAGGAGAATTTGAGTTCCTTGTGCAGGTGAAGTCGAATTTGTAGGTTCATACTTCAGAGTCTGTAGTATGTCATTCTATGGTTTGAGACTTGAGTATTCCTTGGAGGGAAACTCGAATTACATATCTTGGAAGGAAAGGATGGAGGCAGTGTTGGAAGACAATAGGTTAAAGGAATTTATAGATCATGATATTCTGAAGCCTCCAACATCTAATGCTAAATATCTGGTTGAATAGAGAAAGTGCGTGGAAAAAGCGAGAAGGATTATCCTAGAAGGAGTTCGAGATCATATTGTCTCAAATCTCCATAGTAAGGAAACTCCATTGAAAATGTGGAATGCATTGACGTACTTGTTTCAAAATAACAATGAACACATGAAGCTGGCACTGAAGGACAAACTCATAGAGATCAAGATGAAGAAGGGTGACTCAATTTCGAAGTACTTGACCAAGTTCATCCAATGTCAGGATGAGCTTGGAAGTGTCAGGAGTACTGTTGCAGAAGACAATTTGGTGAGCCTAACACTTCTATGACTTCCCAAGAGTTGGCACAATTATCAAGACTCAGTTAATGGGAGGGAGAAGCTACCAGAGTGGGAGAGATTGTGGTCCAACTTGGTACAAGAAGAGTTTTGGCAGAACCCCGGAGATGGGACTTCATCCAAAGAAGTGGAAGAGGACTTTGCATTCGTCAGCAAAGAAAATAAAGCCAAGGGAAAGAAGTCCCAAGGTGAGGATGACGATAAGAAGAAGGACTTGTTCAAAATCAAGTGTTGTCACTGTCACGAATTTGGGCACGCCACGAATTTCCCACAGAAGAAAGCAAGCAAGAAGGAGCCTATAATAGCAGTAGCATCTGAAGCTCTAGCTTCACAATTCGAGCTTAATTTCACTATAATTACATGCATGGCCAAAACTGTGATGGGAAGCACGTGGTATCTTGACAATAGTGCCTCGTGCCATATGTCGAGGAATAGAGATATTTTTAGTGACTTGGAGGAGAGAGACCTCAAGAAGAACATAGAGTTTGGAGATGATGGGAAGTATAGCGCGACCGTCATCGGTGTTGGGTGCAACTTTTGTGCATACTTTAGATACCTTTTTCCCCCATTTTTGACCATTTTACCTTTGAACCGGCGAGATTTACATCCTAATTATCGTTTTCTTGGTCATAAGAAGCAACTCTTGTTGTGACATTTATTTTTACATTTTTGTTAAATATGAATGAAGTGATATATTTTTTATGGCTAACCAAGGTAAGTGTGGAAGAATTTCTTTGCCTCTTTTTATTTTAGGTGTTGCCCATGAATTCAAGGCCAAAGGATGGACAATTGTGTTGTTGATTCACAAATATTCTTTCAAGATTTTCTGTTACAAACCATTGTTGTTACACCTCAAGTTGTTGTTACAAACCACTATTGTTACACCTCAAGTTATTGTAACAGACCAATGTTGTTACACCTCAAGTGGTTGTTACACCGCGAGATATTGTTACACCGCAACTGTCAAAGAACGTTCATGAAGCAAGAATTATCTGTGGGTGGTTAAGGAATCTAGGTATTTATGATTTTAGAAAATGATGTAACTTGAATAGGCCTTGTATTTAGAAACTAGTTGTAACAATTTCTATTTTCTTTTAATATTGATCAGCATGAGAATTGTGAGATTCACATGACTGATCTTTCCCTATTTTGGGCACGTAAACTTTATAAAAGGATTCAATTCCATGGAACGGAACAAGAAGGCAACACAAGATAGTATCATCATTTTGATTTTGAAATTCACAACTATATTAATACAAGAACATCATTGGTGCTGCTTTTATAGATTCTAGGTTGAATCCTTAACTAGTTCACATTTCATCCCTGCGCCCTGCTAGGGAGGAAGGGACCTCCTATTTAGCAGGGATTGCAATAGTAGTTGTAGCAGTACATTAATTATTTATTTCTCATAAGTGTGAATTTATTGTTGTCGATGTATAATTCACAAAGAAAATTTACTTCTATTTTTCAGATTTATGATATGCTATTACACATGACTAATTTAAGTTGTAATATTTGATCAATTGGTTCAATCATTGATATTGTGTGTGGCGCACCCTTTTCTTGGTAAGAAATGAAGTGTTATGTCATTCCTTTAGAATTCTTTTGATTTCTGCATGAGTTTTTAATTACTGCAATTGGTTCAGTGAAATTTCTTTATGTTCTTTATTTCTATCCTTGGTTGTTATGTATCAGCAAAGATAGTGTAAACAACTTTGAAATAAGAAAACCTACCCTGGTTGAAAATTAAATGGTTGTGGTTCAGTCAATTAAACAGTGATTAAACCGACACAACATTTTTCCACTGTTGTCAGGGAAGGTAGTTGACGATACAGTCAGCCAAGTATGTTTCATTAATATAGTCTTTATAGTTCACAAGTATTGGGCGGTAAGACGAGAGGTAAGAACCTATGCATTGCTCTAACATACCTGGGCGAGCTCACCACTGTGATAATTAGGACACTTAGGGTGTGTGAAATCTTTGGATTTTCTTTAGATGTGTTTTCAGCTTTACAGGCGTTGGGCGGTAAGACAAGAGATAAGAACTTGCACATCACTCTAATATATCTGAGTGGGCTCACCACTGTAGAATCTGAGACACTTAGGGTGTGAAATAAATACACATAGGGTCCATGTGTAAAGCATAGGAGTTGCAAAGTTTCTAAAATACAACCACTCTAATAAGTCATAGGAAAAACAGGTCATAAAAAGAACAAGAAGAGCATAGATTTAGGGAGAAAAACATTTATTCAGGAACTAATCTCAAAAGTAGAGAAAGAATAGTAAAAAACACAGAGGGATACAAGGAAAACATGGACACAAAAAGCTGTTACCCCCATAGTAAGGCCAGGAGCTTCTGGTTCCTCTATCTTCAGACATCATCATCTTCAAGCTAGTATACCCACTCCTAAAACCGTAGGTTCAATTCAAGAACAATAGGGGGAACTAGTGGTCAGGAATTTAGGTTTGAGGGATAAGGGAAAACCAGTGGGGAACACTAAGGGCCTGAATAAAAAAAGTATTCATTTACTTATCAATATCCAGATTCAGGCAGCGCGGTGAAACAACCAACCCTGGAGCAGCCTGAGCTATCATCTCACAAATCTTCACCCACAAGACAGTCACCTAGATGGTTTGAATAAGGAGACTCATCACAACAAGAGTCGTGAGGATCATCAATGGGGGACAACAATAACAATAACAAAAACAAAGCATATGCCACCATTACCACCTTTGAGTTCCCAATAAGTGATATAAGGGGTGAAGCTCCCATGAAAAACATTATTTTGTCAACTCTTCCATATTTTCAAGGAATGACTATAGAAGACCTTAACACCTTCTTGTTTGAATTTGATGTCTTGTGCAGGAGCTATGATTATACTTGGGATGCTCAAAAGCTGAAATTGTTCCCTGCTACTCTAAAAGGAGTAGCATTGAGATGGTTTATGGGACTAGGCTTTGCTACTATTTGGACATGGCGCGACATGAAAGATACATTCATATCCAAGTATCGGGACTATTGTCAGGTCAGGTATTCGAGGGAAGAAATATTCAGGATGACACAAAAGGAGGAAGAAAGCTTGGAAAGCTTGGAGGATTATGTGGAACGATTCCATTATAACTAGTAGATATCTAAATATAGTAATTTAGATCCAGAAATATTGAAGACCATATTCATAAGGGGAATGAGGGATGACTGCCTTGATACCTTGAATCTACTAGGAAAGGGAGACATATCTCACGAATCATTTGATGAGATAATAAAGTTCTAACTAAGATGCTCGAGAGGGTCATCGAGAGGAAGAAGCATGGTACAGGATGACTCTGTCAGAATACAAAAATCTACAAATGAAGGTGTGACCAGAGCTAAGATCATAAATTTGTTAAAAACCTTAAAATTGATCTCCTCAGTACCTTTTCTACTCAAATAATGAAAACACAAGTAAAGAAAGCACAAGATGAAGCTGATACAACTTTATTTGTGTTATACCTAAAATGCGGGGAGAATCATTCCCTGAAGGAATGCACAGTAAACAACGTCAGCTTGTGCAACATTTGTGATCTAGAGCATTCTACAGGCCATTCCTCGGAGCTTCCTAGACGAAAGCAGTGCTCAAAGAATCAAGAAAGGAAGTTCAACCTTCCTATTTCATTAGATCAAGGAAACCATGGCAACCACGACCCCCAGGTATGTCTCAAGACTTCTCTTCTTTTAATCCATGGAATAATATATATATTGCTCAACAATTCTCATGGAAGTGTTCTACTCCTTCTCCATCACAGTTTCCTTCACCTTGGAACCAATGGTCTCCCTCTCCACCTTTCCAATACCCTCCATATCATCCATATCCTTGGACTCAAAATTGGAGAGGAAATTCCCTAAGTCCATCCCCTCCTGCAATACCAATGCAACAACAATTACAACTACCACCTCTTCAAACATTTGTTGTTACACCTCCTATACGACCCCAATTACCTATGCAACTTAACCCTAACCCAAACAATAAGGTAGCCCAAAACATTGAGGCCTCGACTACCTTTTAGACTTATTATATCACTCTTGTTGGATGTAACGAAATTCATCTTCGGCCAGGAATAGTGATTAACCCAAAACACTCTCCTATTATCACTGAAGAAGAGTGTGAGTCACCCAGAGGAGATACCACAGATCTCGAAGCTGTTGTCACACCTGTAACATCTAACTCGGGAAGGATTGTTGTGCCTGTAACAACTAATTTGAGTAAAGATGATACACCTCTAACAACTAACTCGACTATGATAACTAAGGATCCTCAGTATCTCCAAAGTTTAGTCGAAGTTGGGATGACTTCAGAACCAAAATCTGATTTCCTTAGGGAGTTGAAAAATTTACACATACGGATTCCTCTATTGCAAACTATTAAAGATGTACCTATCTATGAAAAAATAGTAAGATACCTGTGCGTTAAAAAACCTGGGAGGAAGCCTAGGGACCCTGCTACTATTCATGCGATGGAAAGTTGTTTGAATTGATGACTGATTAGCCTCTCTTAACCAAATATAACGATCTATGAAATCCCACAATCATTATTTACATTGAAGAAAAGCCCATTACCAATACATTGATTGATTTAGGGGCATCCATTAATGTAATAACTAAGGAAATCTTCACCACCTTGGGGTTACATGGACTGAGACAGACACCTAAGGTGTTGGAATCAGTAGACATGTCTCACGTCAAACCTGAGGAGGTGTTAGAAGACATAGTGATCACAGTGGATTCTTGGAGATATCCAGTTGACTTCCTTATTTTAAAAACTAAATCAAACCCGGGGGGACATCCTTTGATTCTAGGGAGGCCTTGGCAAGCCACTGCAGATGCATTCATAGGATGCAGATTTGGGTCTATGATAATTTCAAATGGTCAAGCCACAAAGAACCTTATCCTCTACGCCTCAGCAAAACCAAGTATGGATTCGGGGAACTCCTTGTGGGATGAATTCGAACCTGAGTCAGATTACTCCTTGTCACTTCTCACCCTTGGGAAAGCCCAATACCTCAAGGATGAGACAGAAGATGATATCATAAGTGGTTTTCATTAATAATTCACTTTATGTTACTTTTATTGAGGACTTGGGGGAGGAAGATGTTGTAGAAGGCTTGAGCTTTGAATGGATAAAGACCACTCCAAACATCAACAACTGTCAAGTTGAAATAGAACCAACTAAATATCTATATGTCAATCCAAACCTGATTGTTGAGAAAAATAGATTGTTGTTACAACTGTTACAGAAGTACAAGAAGGTGTTTGCATGGGATTATACATATATGATTGGGATCCATCCCAGCCTGTGCACCTACCACATCTATTTAAAGGATGACTGAAATCCAATTAGACAACTGAATCGACACATGAACCCTGCACTAAAGGAGGTAGTGAAAGGAGAACTACATAAACTCTTAAATGGCAACTTCATTTATCCAATTTCTGATAGTCAATGGGTATCCCCACTTGTCATTGTCCATAAAAAGAATGACAAGAGGAGATTTTGTGTAGATTATAGAGAACTCAACAAAGCCATTCAAAGGGACCATTTCCCTTTGCCATTTATAGATCAACACCTTGATACCTTGTCTGAGAATATTTTTTTTCATTTTTAGATAGGTTTAGTGGTTACAATCAGATACATATTGCCTTGGAAGACCAGTATAAAACGACCTTTACCTTCCCTTGGGGAACCTTTGCATACAGGGTCCTTCCTTTTGGACTCTGTAATGTGCTAGAAACTTTCCAAAGGGAAATACTAGGAAATTTCTCGGATTTGTTGAATGACTGTCTAGAAATCTTCATGGATGACTTTACACCTTAAGGTGATGCCGTTGAAACAACATTAGTTAATTTAGAAAAAGTATTAGAACAATGTGTGCAGACTAATGTTTCTTTGAGTACTATAAAGTGTCACATGATGATGAATGAAGAGATTGTGCTAGGACATCTTATTTTTGCTGACAGGATTAAAGTAGACCTTGCTAAGATAGAGGTGATCTCGAAAATTCCAATTCCCAAGACATAAAAAGAGGCACATAGTTTTTTGGGTCATGCAGGGTACTATAGGAGGTTTATAGAAAAATTTCAAAGATTGCATCTCCTTTATTCTCCTTACTTACAAAAGATGTGGAATTTGTATGGACAGGGAAGTGAGAGCAGGCCTTTATGGAATTAAACAATTATGTATCAACAACTCCTGTTTTGCAAGGACCACACTGGAGTCTACCGTTTCACATAGCTGCAGATGCATTTGATAATTCTCTGGGAGCTTCTTTGGGCCATCTGGAGGAGAGAAAGCCGTATGTTATCTATTACATAAGCAAAAACTTAACTCCAGCTGAACCCAATTACACGGTGACAAAAAGATTTCCTTGTGGTAGTGCATGCCACCAACAAATTTTGACACTACATCGTAGGATATCAAGTGTTTGTACACACAAACCACTCTTCCATTCACTTTTTAATGAATAAATCAATCACTAATGGTAGGATCACACGGTGGTTATTGTTATTATAGGAATTTGATATAACAATCCTAGATAAGATTGGGAAAGATAATGTAGTGGCTGATTTTCAACTGTTGGTGATGAATGCATGCCTATTGAAGATTCTTTTCCTGATGAATACCTTTTCTATTTCAACTCACTCACCATGGTATGTAGACATAGCTAATTATCTTGGTGCAGGAAGATTCCACAATACATATCCTCTAGAGAAAAGAGAAGAATTGTCCAGCCAAGTGCCAGATATTCATGGATTCAGGGAAATCTCTATCACACTGGGCCAGACCATCAGATCAGGGGTTAAGTGAGGGAGGATGAAACCTTTGATATCCTTAGAGCTTGTCACGAGGAACCTTGTGGATTAAACTTTACAGATAAGAGGACAGGATACAAGGTGCTCTCAACATGATACTATTGGCCCACAATATTTCAGGATGCTAAGAAATTCGTGAAGGGATGTGGCAACTACCAGAGAATGGGTCAACCACTCCAGTCAGATGAGATGTCATTATGACCTCAAATAGTTTTAGAGCCATTTGAGAAATGGGCCCTGTATTTTGTAGGTCTAATTAACCCTTCATCCCAAAAAAAGTCCTACATCTTGGTCTGCATAGACTATGCCATAAAATGGGTTGAGGCGAAAGCATTAACGAGAGCCACAAAGTAGGTTGTTTCAAAATTTTTGTTTGAAGACATTTTTATTCGCTTTGGGATACCTAGATAAATAGTGACAAATGGAGGGCCCTAATTCACATCTCATTTGATTAAGAAGCTAGTTGAAAAATACAAATTCTGTTATAGGATTACTTTGCCTTATCATCCACAAGAGAATGGCCAAGTGGAGAGCACCAACAAGGTTATTAAGGGAATTCATACCAAGATTGTGGCCAACCATAAGAGGAATTGGGCTAATAAACTTCCAAAGGTAATGTGGGCATACATGACTACACAGAGGAATACTACAAGATTCTCATCATACGAATTAGTGTATGGTAAAAATCCTTTATTTCCTAGAGAGTTTGAAATCAAGACCTTAAGAACAATGCTATAGGTGAACTTGGATCTGGCAACAACACAAAAGTAACAGTTGAATCAGCTCAATGAGCTAGATGAGAAAAGGCTAGCTGTTATTCAACAAACATACATCATTCAACAGAAAAGGACTAAGTGGCATGATAGATTCATTAAAAAGAATAAATTTCAAAAAAGAGATTGGGCTCTATTATATGATTCGAGATACAAGAATTTCAAGGGGAAGCTCTGCACCAGGTGGCTAGGTCCTTATGAAGTTGACACGATATTTGACAATGGGATTGTGAATTTAGTTACCTTAACAGTGCTAGGACACCATTACTCACTAATGGGCACCATCTTCAACTATATCACAAACCAACTTCAAAGGATTCATTCATCAACTTTGTTGCGGATTCTAACCTTCAGATTACAGGGGTAGGGGAAAATTCTCCTACACTTCCAAATTTTTAATTTTCCAATAAGTGTAACAGTCAAAAGCCAACTCTTGTTGGTAGTTGTTACACCCAGTAAAAAAATAAAAATAAAATAATAATAATAATAACAAAAAAGAGAGAGAAAAAAATGTAATAAAAAAAAGTAAATAAGAATCTGACTGTGAAAACCTCTTATAGGGGCGCAGGCAGACAAATTGTGATAGTTGAAAACCACTATGTGGTGGCTATTACACGTTCTTTTCTTTCTATAACATCATCATTTATCTCATTCACATCTTACAATATGTTGTTACAAGTTTTAGTATTTCTTCATTCTTTTCAAAATTTTGAAAGTATCCATAAAGAGTAGTGTAAATTAGAAATTGTTGTAGAAATAATGTTAACAATTGTATTTGTTGTTACATGTGTAACAACTGACAACCTACAACAATGATCGAGGAGAAATCGTCTGCCACAATAAATAGCATTCATTAGCATCATGCTCCAACAACAATTGACACAACCATCACATCACCGCTAAAATTAATTACATCGTTGGTACATTTTCGCCAGTCCCTTTTCGCCACATCACTTCAGTTACATCACGCAAAATGAATACCGATTTCTCCCTCTATTAAAAATTATGGAAATTAATATGGCACTTTCTTTGACGGTTGAGGATGACCGTCACATTAAACTCAGGGGGATGGCGAATCATTTCACAATATGCGATTTCAAACTAAAATTAAAAGTGACAACCCTGTAATCATTATTAAACCCTGCCATTATTGTTATCTCTTTATGCCAGTCATGCTAATGACTAAATCACATTTAAATCCAGACCTCCATAATTCAGGGTCAATAATGAGATCACAATGTGTGAAAATCCCCCTGATCCGAAATTCTTGCTTTATTACCTACTTCACTGCCCTGATATCAACCTCAGCAAAGCATTGCACCCTCATTTCAAAATTATCAAAGAAAGAACAGAGAGAACAAAGAGTGTAGTAAATAAAATAGAAATGGGAGGAGCAGCAGTCCGACATGAGCCCAATTCGACTAAAGTATTGGAAAATTTCCTTGAGGCGTGCCAGATTTTTAAGGAAGCAAGATTGTTTAAGTTCTTTGAGCGACTTAAGGGATCAAATGAGTTAGTTGCCATGGAATTTGCTAAGAACCTGAACAAAAACCAGACAAAGGTTAAGGGGCTAAAGCTAGAAGTTATGAAAGAAGTAATTTCCTGAGTATCATTACGGACTGGGGGGAAAGGTGGTTTAACAAAAAGATCAATGACCGCTCCCTTAACGCGGAACTCCTCGAGGAGAAGAGGAATTGGAGAAAAAGGGCAGGAGAATTGACAGGTTCACTCCCTCAGCCATGGGGAGATGTTTTCCTGTACATCATAAAGTACATTACTTATGCAGGAAGGGCAACGATCATGTTCAATTACCATTTCTCACTGCTTAACCACCTTTGACACAGGTAGCTAGTCAATCTCCCATATTTCCTACTAGAAAATATAAGACACATGTCTCCTATCATGAAGGTTGCTGAACAACTAAAGAGTTGCATTACCAACCATGGCCTCATCAGGTTAATTGTGATGGATGCATTGGAATTCTAAGGTAGGGGCTCGGAGGAGTTTATGAGTAGAAAGACGAGGACTTCCTGTGAAGAAAGCTGAAATACCCGAAGACGCTCCAAGGGAAGCTAGGGAGACTAAAGAACAAGGGAAATCCTCGAGAGGTAGGATTGAGAAAAGATCATTGGAGAAGCTGATAGGCAGCAGGATACTGAAGAAGAGGTTGAAAGTCATCTCACAGCTAGAAATAGAGGGTGGTTGTGATCTTTGGGAGCCCCCCAACTGGTGGGGGATCGGGGGAAGCGCCACCAAAGCTAGAAATAGATGTAAAATTGCCTTGTAAAATGTTGTAATTTCGTAGTCAATCTGGGTCGTTCATTAGGCGAAGATCTGACGGAAGAAGTTATGTTTAATTTAAGTTTTTTTTTTCCCTAGAAGGAAACCGCTTGTTATAAATGAGGGAATTGTATTGCATCTATGTAAATCTTTATTCTAAGTGAGAAAGAGAGAGGATATTGTGTGAGAGAGAAGAGGGAATTACAGCGGATCTACTGTAGGTTGTATCTCTTCAGTTTGCCGGATAATATAAAAGGAAGGACTGGCTATTTGTTCGTGGACGTAGCCCAAATTGGGTGAACCACGTATATCTACGTCTCTATTGTTTTATGTGTTTTATGTATTTATATTTATGCAATATATTTTATGGGCTACATGCTCTGTAATATATAATTTCCTACCACAAAGAGCAATCAACTATATACATAAGGAGAATTGTGGGGTTCTGCCTCAACCTTTTTATGCAGTTGAAAAGTTGAGCACTAATGGGGTTCCTTAAACGCACTGAGACCAGTAGCACGGGTCTACAGGAGGGTGACCCTTTTGGGTTTCAAAATTTCGTGGTTGTTGTTGCACAGGTTCCAGAGTATGCCTGGATTATGAAATCATTGGGAGCATTCTGGATAGGGCTCAAATTTAAATATCCTTTGATTTGGCTGCCAGTGGAAGAGTTAAAACCCCATTATCAGCTGTGTGACTATGAGGAGGAATCTTGGCCGCATCATTTGATGGCTACTCAGGTCTATAGGTCCATTGATGAGGATATTGTTGGCACTTACAACTTGACATATCTACATTGGAAGTACAACAGTGGTATCTGAGAATTTTGCATGAGGACATGCAATTGCTTCAGTTGGGGGGAGATGTTGGGTACAACTTTTGTGCATACTTTAGATACCGCTTTCCCCCATTTTTAACCATTTTACCTTTGAACCTGCGAGCTTTACATCCTAATTATCATTTTCCTAGTTATAAGAAGCAACTCTTGTTGTGACATATTATTTTGCCATTTTTGTTAAATATGAATGAAGTGATATAATTTTTATGGCTAATTAGGTTAATTGTGGAAGAAGTTCTCTGGCTCTTTTTCTTTCAGGTGTTTCCCATGATTTTAAGGTCAAAGGATGGACAACTGTGCTTTTGATTCACAAATATGCTTTGAGGATTTTCTATTATAGACCATTGTTGTTACACTGCAATTTGTTGTTACACCTCAAATTTTTGTTACAAACCATTATTGTTACACCTCAAGTTGTTGTTACACCATGAGATGTTGTTACACCACAATTGTCAAGGACCATGGGTACTATTCCACGAGACAACTGTCGTGAAGCATGAATTATCTGTGGGCGGTTAAGGAATCTAGGCGGTTATGATTTTAGAAAATGATGTAACTTGAATAGGCTTTGCATTTAGAAACTAGTTGTAATAATTTCTATTTTCTTTTAATATTGATCAACATGAGAATCATGAGATTCTCATGACTGATCTGTTCCCTATTTTGGCCATGTACACTATATAAAAGGATTCATTTCCATGGAAGGGAATAGGAAGGAATCACAAGATAGTATTGTCATTTTGATTTTGTAATTCACAGTTATTTTAATACAAGAACATTGTTGGTGATGATTTTACAGATTCTGCGTTGAATCCTTAACTAGTTCACATTTCATCCCTACGCCATGCGAAGGAGGAAGGACCCTCCTCTTTAGCAAGGATTGCAATAGTAGTTTTAGTAGTAGATTAATTATTTATTTCTTGTAAGTGTGAAGTTATTGTTGTCCCTGTATAATTCATAGAGCAAATTTACTTCTATTTTTCAGATTTATGATATGCTATTACATAGGATTGATTTAAGTTGTAATATTTGATTAGTTGGTTCAGTCATTGATATTGTGTGGCGCACCATTTTCTTGGTAAAACTTGAAGTGTGATTTCATTCCTGTATATTGTTTTTGATTTCTGCATGAGTGTTTGATATCCGCAATTGGTTCAACGAATTTTTTTCTGTTCTTTATTTCTATCCTTGGTTGTTATGTATCAGCACAGATAGTGCATACACATTTGAAATAAACGAACCTAGTCAATTAAATAGTGATTAAAATGGCACAACAATTGATACAGTTAACTATTAGAGGGAGTTTAGTTCCCCTCTCAGAATCACATATGTGGTGTATGTTCTAAGACTAAAGAAGAATATTGTTTCTGTCGTGGTATTGGAAAACTGTGGCTATGATGTGATTATTAGCAAAGGAAAGGTTTTCCTTGGACACAACACCACGAGGCAGATGAAACAAATCGGTGTGCGAGTCAAGAACATGTATGCTCTCGAGGTCGAAGATGCATGTGAAGCATTGAGGAGCAAGGCAAAGGTTAGAGACTTGGTGGTTCAAAGGGAGCATGAATTACCTCTCAACATGGAGCCTCAGATAGTTGTGGAGAACCCACAATTGGAGAAGATGAGAGGAGACTGAGTGGAGGCATCCACTAAAGTAGAGACTTCCAATAGGGGGAAATTTCGAGCCAAGTGGGAAGAGGGAGCACATGCATCCATACCTCCAAGTGAGAGGTGGGGCAATGTGAAGTAATAGTCCCAAGAGTGCAGAAATTTGGGCAGGGTCCATTGATATGTTTTGTCTCATGGATCATTACCTTGGTACGGGATCCCACAGTACATAATAGCAAGATGGATCAGTGGCGGTTGATGACGTTAGATGTCATAGTGACAAAGGCAGAGACTAGTAGTAGTAAGATACTGGGGAGCGCAAAGAAGAGTTGGCAGCAACGCTGATGGCATAGTGTAGAGTCAGCAACAACGCAGAGTTTTTACTAGACAATGGAGTATCTAATAGTAGTAAGAGACTTTGGTGACAGATGCATCATACTAATTTAGTTTGGATGCTTTTTCAGTTTCATAAGTTGCAGTAGAAACAACACTAGAGAGAATTATTGCATGTAGAACATTCCAAAGGTACCAGAACAGGATAAAGTTGAATTCCTTTCTTGTTGAGAGGGAGTATTGAAAATAACAACAAGAAATGTTAAAAATAACATCAAGAAAAATCCTAATTTAATTTGTCCTTGTAATAAATTAGGAATTAAATTGAAATTCTATTCTCATAGCAACTTGTAATATTTAACTAGGTTAATTTGACTTAGTTGGCTCAGTGAATTCGAGTTAGAAGTCTATCAAGAGCCATGTAGAGTGATTCCTAAATTTTAGGGGTCCAAGTTGAGTTATTTTGAGTCGTAATTAATTAACTTGGTCTAACTTAGTTAAAGTCAGTTAAACTAATTCAATTAGTTGGAGGAACTAGTAAGAGGTCTAGTAGTGGGGTTCAACTTTAGTGCAACTTCACTGCTCCACCAGTTAACTGAATATTCACTCATAAATAACTCATGCATGTCAGTTCAGAGTAAGACCCGATTGAGATTAGAGTTCATGGACAACGTACTATCAGTTGTATAATTTTCCGAGTTGTACATATTGTGCATGCAATTGGTAGAAGGCCTATGATGGATTGCACGGTTGTGGTGAGGGATTCTACAGTTAAATATTGGCTAATTCTACCAGGAATTTTGCAAGGAAGTAGGGGCTTGGCAAGAAACTGATTTGGCTAAGTGTTGGGTTGAGTTGGTTTGTGAAGCAGTGAGATAGATTGTACTTGTGCAGGAATTGTTCGAGTTGAACAAGCATTGTATTTTCTTCTCATATCTCTTGGTTAATGCAATATAGATAGTTGGGGTTTTGAGCAATTGCTTTCCCCAGAAAAATATTGTGTTATGTGCAATTTAAATTCTTCCTTTCCTGTTTAGTGTTTTCATCGATCAATTTTGTTTCCTCTGATGAGTAGAGTAGATTCTTGTAAAAATACAAGTAAAAATCTACATTGAATTCTTTCTCTTATATGATTCGTTATTTCATCAATTGTTTATTGTTTCCACGGATGAGTAGAATAGATTCAAGTCTATTGTTTAGCATATTACAATCTGCAATTTGAATCTACAAGGAATTTCTACACTTTTTATCACGAAAATATGTTGAGTTTCAATGTCCTTTGATCTTACATAATAAATTCGATTGTTTTCCCATTTACTGAACTTTGATTATCACATTTGGTTGATGAAGGCACTCCTTGCCTTTCTTCCATGTTTGTAAGAATATGCCTTAGCCAAATTGCTTCACAAGTAGCACTGCACAATGATTCATACTAATCTTTAGTTGAGGGAAAGGAAAGAGTTTATCATTTCTTGATTCTATACAACATAATTATAGATCCTATACTAAATGCATATCTAATGGCTGATTTTCTATCATCTAAATCTCTTGCCCAAACAAAACTTGAATAACATGTCAACTCAACATCTAAATGATGATTGTATTCAATACCAATATTTGTAGTCACGTTCAAGTATCAAATGATTCTCTTAGTTTCTTGTCATTGACTATCATGTGGTTTAACCATGAATTAACTATGTATAATAAGTGAATATATAATGCCAAGTGTTGTTGTGGTTAAATAGTTTAAAATTCCTACCAATTGTCTATATAAAGTACCATTTTCTTCTTTTGTATCCTCATCATTGCAAAGCTTAACATTATTTTCTAGTTTACATTTACTCACATTGAACTTTCTAAATAGTTTCTTTGTATACTTACTTTGAGTGATCAAAGTATTACTATCTTCCCTCCAAACCCAAGTGCTTGAACAATAATGCAGATGACTAAGATCCTTCTTTTAAAATTCTTGTGAAAATGTCTTTTGATCTCATTGATCAATTTTGTAGCAGTCCATGTTATGAGTAAATCATCAACATATAATGAAATAAAAGAAACATTCTCATTTTCATATTTCTTTATGTAAAGGTTTGGATTAATCTTACTTTTTATGAAACCTTGTTGAAAGAAGAAAGTATAAAGTTTCATATACCGTGACATGGGAGACTATTTGAGAAAATATAATGCTTTCTTTAACCTGCATATAATATGTTCTTTTCCTTGCTTTATAAATCATTCAGGTTGAACAAGATACAATTCTTCTTTTAGTTTGTCATTCAAAAATGTTGACTTGACATGCAACTAATGTAATTTCCAATTGTACTTAGAAGATAACTTAATCATTAATATAATGATATTTATTTTAGCTATAGGTGCAAATGTGTCATCATAATTTATTTCTTCTTTATGCAAATATCATTTTGCAACCAATCTAGCTTTAGATTGTCAATACTACCATCAACATTGAACTTTGATATGAATAACCATTTTAAACCTATATGAATTTTACTTTAAGGCAATTATGGAAGTTCCCAAGTTTCATTTTTCATAATCGAATCATATTCCTCTTTCGTAATATTCATCAGTTTCATATGATCATTTGCTTGCTCCAACTTCAAATGTTATTCTACACTCATAACTTTATTAATCAAAGCATAATATTTATACCTAATAGGTGTATGGATTTACCTTACTGATATTCATAGTGCTTCACTTCTTTGCGAAGTTGCTCTACTCTTTCTTGGTTTACTTTGGCTACTCATAGCTTCAACGCTACTTTGATCTTCAATATGATATTTTTGATGTTCAATTCTTTTGCTTTTACACTTTCAATGTTCATTTAGGAAGTTTCCATACATCTTGATCATCTTATTATTGAATCTCTACCCATGAAACATAATGTATCTACTTAAATTTTTTTTATGATTAATGGAATCATACATTTTGTAATATTTATGGTCAACATAATAACCAATGAAGATACATTTGATCGAATGTGAAAAACACTTTACTCCCAAAAAATTTCAAATTATTAAAAATTTGTTTATAGCCATATAATGCTTCATAAAGAGCTTTATGCTCTAAAAACATTGGTTGAAATTCTACTTTTTATACAACAATACTTGTTGTGTCAACCCAAAACCCTTAGGAAGATTCTTGCATTTAATGATGCTTTGAGAACATTTAACTAGGGTTTTATTTTTCCTCTTAGTCATATCATTCTATTGAGTATGTGAAATTGTGTATTGTTTCTAAATCTTATTGTCCTTGTTATATTTCATGAAATCTCTTGATGTGCATTCTCCTCCTTGATTTGATATAAGGATTCTGATATGCTTTCTCGTTTGTTTTTCAAGCATGTTTTAAACTCCCTGAAATATTAAAACACGTTGCTTTTCCTTTTTATGAAATATACCCATTAAATATTGTCCTATTGTAAATGAATATAAGAAAATAAGAATTCCCCCAAAGTGATTTAGTTTGGATTGGACACACACATCAATGTGCACTAATTCAAGAATCTCCCTTTTCTTTTTATTTGTACTTATAAGAAACTCATTTCTACATTTTTTCCTTAGTGCAAAATTGATGCATGAGCATCCAACCTCCAAGTCAAATACCTTTGACTAAGACCTACGGGTATTTCATTTACTAAAGAACTTGGTTCCCTAATTATTAATTATTTGTAATTTTCTATGTTTCTAGGAATTCCATAAAGATTGTAATACTGATGTAATTTGGTCTTCTTATAAGAATAGATCTCGAGAGGTTGGGTCAGTTAAAGAGATTTTTTATTTAGTTAGATTTCTTGAGAGGATTTTGTGGATCTAGAGGATTCTTAGGACCTTATTAGTTGAGTGAATTGTGGATTTCAACAAATTCTGATTCAGGATCCTTTTGTATATTTTGTAAGCCAAAAAAGATATTTAAGGGATTCATCAAAGAGAGTTTAGGGAGTCAAGAATACATGTGCGAGACCAAGTATGGTCGCGAGGCCAAGAAGGGTCGATTCAATGTAAATATGGATGGAGGAGGCTTGTTGTAAATATTGTGTGTATATATTCATTAATAGAGGAGCTCTATGGTTCGAGCATTTAGATTTGTATATTAAACTTTTGTTTATAGCTTGTAAGTGTCCCCATTTATGTTAAGCTATCTTTGTATTGATAATAAGACAGTTGTGTTGAAGGCATGCTATAATGAAGCTTAGGAGGGAGAGTGCTTTAGAGATGTTACACATGAGTGTGCTTATAGGGTTGAAATCCTTTTGCAATCAATGAATATTAGATGTTGATCGTTGATCAATGAGATAGAACAAGGATCCAATTTAATCAAATTTTTGTAGAGGAAAGGCACAATGGAAGCATGGAGGCATGAGACAAGTTTTGTGATAAAGAAGAAGCACAACAATAACCACAAACATAATGAGGAAAGCCAAGACTTGGTTAATTTGGGCTTCATAAGAGTACATAAAATAACAGAGGCTAGGGAAACAAAACTTAAAGTTATGTCAAAAAATTCTCATCAAAAGACGACACCGGGGTGATGTGTCCACAGAGGTCTTCCCCAAAAGGTCAAAGAGGGAATAGCCAAAGGATATTCGGGATGACTAAGTGTTGAGCGGTGGAAACGAGTTAACATTTAAAGCACTGGGATGCTTTGGAGCTATTATATTGAACATGCAACTAAAAAAGGGCCCATGAAGGAGCGATGACTCCTCCTGGAAGCACAAGCCTTTGCACATCCTTTTAAGCAACTAAGTAAAGTTGGAAGAAAACCAACATGTCAATCGTTGGGGTGATGTAGATTTTCTTTATTATATCCGTAATTGACAAAGGGCCAATGTAGGATGTTGACTCCTCCCAAAAGTTTGTTATTTGCTTGCTTTAATAAAGGTCGAGGACTACACTTGACGGAAGTTGGGGCAACAAAATTTGATGGGAACAATTCTCGTTCCCAAATTCCGTCTCTTGAAGAATTGAATTTCACACACTTTTTGATAGCCATGATGACAGTAGAGGGCGATGACATGGAGCATGCACGTTGGTTGATGATACCAACAAAGACAGTGATGTGTCCTAGAAGGTTTTCCCTAGGCAAATGGAATATTAAAAAGGAGAGGCAAAGAAATTGAAAGGATAGGAACGTGTCCTGGGCCGATAGAGAACTGCGCGTTAAAGCTTAAGGCCCAAGTCTCGAGACTCTATCACATCAAGTGAAGAAGGAGAAAATGTTTAAGCATCAGGAGCTAAGAGTGGGGCCACACTTGTATATTATATAATATATATATATATATATATATATAGAACTCTTGGATCCGATGGTTTTATAAAAGGGGTTTGGAAAATACCCTTGCACCTCCTCCAACTTGATTTTAAATGAGTATTTAAAAAGAGGATTATTTTCCCTTAGTTGTGAATTTGTTGGAAGCACCTGAGTTTGGCATTGTGGGGATTTTAAGCTAGCATATTGGCGCCATATTGGCACAACCAGTATTAGGCTAGCATCATGTGGTATCAGAGCTAAAATGCTCTGTGAACCTCAGATTAAAGAGGTTAAATTACTTGGAGAAGAAGTGAAGAACAAAAAGTAGACAAAGATCATAAGGTAGAAAGCTATTTGGAGGAACACAGTTGCAAATTCAGATTTGGGGGATTGAAATGAGGTAAATTGTTTTGTTTTGCAATTTACATTAAATTTGGAGATTGGTGATTACATGATTAAGCCTATAGAAAGAAATTGAAGTTACAAATCTATTTAATAATACAAAGGAGGAATATCCCAAGCTAAAGGATATTAAAGCAATTGCAGAATCAATAAAAGAAGGATTAGTACAGAGTAGATTCAATAGAGTGAATCGAAGGAAGATTTTGGCACAAGTTTTATAAATGAAGTATGATGTTTTTATGCTAATTATGGACATGAATACTTTTGTTTCTAGATAGCAGAGAGAGGAAGTCAAAAACAACCATTATAGTAGCTGAAGCAATAGAAGAAGAGGAAATTGTGATAGAACCCCAACAAAAAATGAAATTATTAAAGAAGAAAGAGGACAACATGAGTCCTCAAAAGAGGAAGTGAAAAGGTGAGAAATTGAAGTACATAAGCATAGTAGCTTTGTAAGTTGAGGATAAGAGGTGCTCAAGAAAAGTTTCTAGTGCAGAGAACCAATGGATGGGAGATACCAAGAGGTCGACTTAGTACTGATGAAAAGCGAGAGACTTGTTATAGAGATGGACGAAGCTTGTTGCAACTCACAAGTGGATAAGGAGAGTCCATAAAAGAAAAATGAGGCATGGATGACTACTGATAGTCATGCCAAGGGTTCAAGAAGAATTCAAAAGTAGATGGAAGAAAGTGTCGAAACAGTTGGCATGGGGAAACTAACATATGAGGACTTTGAAAGGGAATTGGTTGAGTTGAAAGTGGAACTCAGTAATATAAATAAATTGTTACGAGACTAGGGATATGGATAGATAATGAAGAAGAAGGTGAGATAGCTTTCATTTCAAGTAAAGTTGAGACAAAGGATGTGTGTCATATTGAAGAAAGAACTTAAAGCAGCTAAGTGTAAGGTGGAAGTTCACTACTGTGAACTAGAGAAGGGATCAATCCTTGGAGAGAATGAAAGCAATGAATATGTTGAGAATATTACCTTTAAGAGTCTTAAAAATTGTTTGGAATACCAACCTATGATGGCATAATCATTTATTGAGGTTGAAGGGCCTATTGATTTTAAATCTGATCATTGGTGTGTGGATGCAAGAATTGTTGCAAATGCTAGACAAAACATTAACTTTGTCCTATGCCTGAATGAAGGATAGCCATTGAGTAGTAATATAAATATTGGAAGAGAACAAAATGTAAACTATCTCGAGAGAGAAAGGAAGATAGAGTTGTCCTATAAAGGCAATCATGGTGGAGACCATATACAATGGGTAGATGTATTATAGAGAAATTTGTATTCTTTAATGAGATGTCTGAGGTTGATAAGCTTTCTGAACATATATGTATAGATATTGAAGATGTTAAGGAAAAAGTTGTTATAGTGGAAGAAGTTGAAGTAGATCTGATGAGTGGCTTGAAGGTTCTAGTGTTGCATGAGGAAAGGGTGTTGAAAGAACCTAAAGGGACTTCAAAGTCTCAAGTTTTTGAAACTAATCAGAGGTTTGCGTTTGAAAGTAGTGAATAATGTAAGGCTATACCAATTCATAATTTTGTTATTTAAGTGGAGGAGAGAACATTGGGAGGATATGTAGATATAATGAGAGTACAAATAGTGGAAACTATAAAGAAGATGAAGATGTGCAGGGAATGATGAGCTAGCTTGGATATGATTCAATTGATGAAGTATAAGAAACTTTAGGAGAGGTCATGCAAGACTACAAAGGAGTAATTGTGGAACTCGTGAAAGAAGAAATGACAGGAGAGGTGAATGGAGCAGAACTATGGAGCAAACCTTGTATAAAGGTATAAATTATTTATGGAAAATTTGTCATTTTAGCAAGATTTAAAATGTGAATTTGTTAGAGCAGGCAGACAATCTGCATTTGTAGCATAAAGGTATGTAGTGTTGGATGCACACTTTTGTTGAGAATGAGCAGAAATATGAGTTAGAAATCACATTAGTCATACAAATTTTCTATGGAAGTCAACAATAAACAAATGGTAGAAATGAGGTATACTAGCTAAAGACAAATTTTCCATAGAGTGGAAAGAACAGTTAGCAACAAGTTGCCATGGAATGAGATGGATTTCATTAACACAATTATGAGTAGGCAACATAGATAGAAATAGGATCCTGGAAAAGAGAATGTGCAATAGACACTGCAACAAGATGGCAAGGAAATAGCATATTGCAACAAGTTGGCAACATAACAACTACAATATAAAGTGTTGAATCCAAGAGTATTTCAATCAGTCTATGGAAGCACATGATCAGGAGACCATGAATATTTTTCTCCTTGGGAGTGTGATGTAAGAGCATCCAAACTCCAAGTCAAATACCTTTAACTAAGACCTAGAGGTCTTTCATTTACTAAGGCACTTGGTTCCCTAATTGTTAATTATTTGTATTTTTCTATGTTTTTAGGAATTCTATAAAGATTGTAATATTAATTTAAATTGGTCTTCATCTAAGAAGAGATCTAGGGAGGTTGAGTGAGTTAAAGATATTTTAGAGTTAGTTAGATTTCTTGAGAGGATTTTGTGGATTTGTAGGATTTGTAGGAGCTTATTAGTTGAGTGAATTATGGATTAAGACTAATTCTAGTTCAAGATCCTTTTGTATATTTTGTAATCCAAAAGGGAATTTGAGGGAGTGATCAAAGATATTTTAGAGAGTGGAGAATATATGATTGAGGCCAAGTAAGTTCATGAGGCCAAGAAGGGTCGATTCAATGTAAATCTAGCTGGAGGAGGCCAGTTGTAAATATTGTCTATGCATATTCATTAATAGAGGAGCTATTTGTTTTGAACATTTGGATCTATATATTGAACCTTTGTTTATAGCTTGTAAGTGCCCCCATTTATATGAAGCTATCTCTATATTTGTAATAAGACAATTGTGTTGCAAACATGATACAATGAAGCTCAAGAGGGAGAGAAATTTAAAGAAGTAACACATGAGTGCGTATAGGGATGAAATCCTTTTTCAATCAGTGAAGATCAATTGTTGATCGTTAACCAATGAGTTAGATCAACAATCCAATTTAATCAGAGTTTTGTAGAGGAAAGTTGCAGCAGAAGCATGGAGGCATGAGACTAGTCCTATGATAAAGAAGCAGTGCAACAATAGCCAAGAACATAATAAGGAAATTCGAGACTTGGTTTATTTGGGCTTCACAAGAGTACATCAAATAATAGAGGTTGGGGAAACATATTTTTTTTTTTTTTTGAAAAATGATCATCAAAAGATGGCATTAGGGTGACATGTCCCGAGAGGTCTTCCTTAGAAGGTCAAAGAGGGAATAACGAAAGGAGTGCTAAGATGATTAGGTATCGAGCGAACATGGCAGTGAACTAACATTTATAGCATCAGGATTATTTGGAGCCAATATATTGGACATGCAACTGAAAAAGGGCCCACGAAGGAGTATTGACTCCTCCCAGAAGAACAAGCCTATGTGCATCATTTGAAAGAGCGGGGTGGATGTGGAAGCCAACCAACATGTCAATCATTGGGGTGATGAAGATTTTCTTTAGTGGATGTGTAACTGAAAAATGGCCCATGAAGGACGTTGAATCATATCGAAAGTTTGTTATGTGTTTTCTTGAAATAAAGGTTGAGGATTGCAGTTGACAAAAGCTAGGGGGACAACATTTGACGATAATTATTCCCGTTCCTGGATTCTGTCTCTTAGAGTATTCAATTGAACACACTTTTTTATCTAGATTGGATCATTATATTTTTTCCTCCATCTTGATGCATTCAGAGTGGAAAAGGTGGAGGAATCATCTCACAGGACCGTTTTAACTAGCAAGACCCAGTTTGGCAAAATGGGGTTTGAAACCTTCCGAGAGGGTTTTGAGGCATCAACTGATGTTTTTTTGGGGTAAAGAATTATTAATTTAGAGCCTTACCTTTACATGTTATTCTACACACAAATATATTTCCAACGATACAAGAATCACATCAATCAGAGTTCGTATGCAAAAGTTAGGCCACTCAGAAGTTGACCTTCCTGTTTTCACACCTATAGTTTGAGAGGATATCACGTCAGCCCCCATTATTCATGGAAAAGGGGCTAGCCACATTTTTTTGATGTAAAAGACTCTAGAAGAGTCTATATTGTAATTCTAGTTAAGAGTTGATGTAGTCAAACTTAAACACTAGTAGGCTATCAGGTTGTGTTATAACCAGGCCACTAGGAGGAAGAGACATTCCATTCTTTTGAGAACATTTTGTTTCATAGCTGAGCAAATATAGTTGTTGACACCTAATATTTTGGATTAGGTAAACTGATGTAAATATTGTAAATAGTAAAAATAAAAGGAAGTCAGAAGACGAAGAGACATTGGTAGATGAAACCCAATAGTCTCCTTATCCCCGTATATAGTCATATGCTATCTTAATGAAAAGGCAACAAGTTATTCGTGGAGTTACTCCTAGCCTGACATGTTATTACAACCAACTCCCAAAATTATATTTTGTGTTGTAACTCCTGTCATTTTTTTGCCATATTTTATGCTTATGTTCTCAGCCACTTTTTGTTATATTGTCTCAATGGTCATTTTTTTCCTTTGTCATATAATTCCTGCAACCCATTCACCAATTATTCTCTTCGTTTGATCAGTTTGTTGGAAGGCAACCTTGAATTTTTCATGTGTGTGATACATATGTGTGATGTAGTCGTGGAATGCCACGTTCAGAGAACCGCTAAATAAATGTTGGATGAAACCCTTGTCGTGATGAAAGGCAGTTTGAATTGTCCACCTTTGTTATTCTTTGTTCAATTTTTGGCGCAGTTGTGAGCATGGATCCTGCATCAACATATTTGTTGTTCAATTTATATATCTCCTAAAAAGGTCATATCTCCTAGTGTTGCATTAATTAAATAGTGGTTCATTGAAGCATTGAATCTGCTGCGTATGATTGGTAAAATCGTGATTGTGTACTAGTTATGATGACCTGTGGTGTGTTGAACAATTTGGTGAATGTTGGAAGTCGTGAATAATTTTCTTGTTGTGTTGGCCATGGTCTCCCGTTCAAACCAATAGCTGACGTTGTCCATGTAATTTGTGGTATATATAGTGGTTGTGTGTTGATTGCTCTCTGTGAAGGTCATATGTATGGTCATGTATACGATGGGTTGAATTGTCTGAAAGGCTGAATGTTGCATTGAGTTGAAGAACCTTTATGTACGTTGATTAAGGAATATATATGCTACTTATATATGTTTATTTCCTTTTTAAAGGCCAATCATTGGTGTGGATTTAGTTTTGAAGACCATATTGGAGTAATCTTTTTAACACCATAATTTATATGTTAAGAATGTGAGTTGAAGCCGTGAGTTGAGTTCACCTCTTATGAAGTACATATTTATGTTATGAAGTGCATTATGGTTCGAAATAATACACTTTAATATATGTTTGAATAGTGATATTATATGGTTTAATTAGTAATATTATAATGGAGAGCCTTCATATGCACAAGAAAGGGTGAAGCTTTTTTTTTTAAAGCAGATAGTTTTTTAAGAATGCATTCACTTATCTCCGCAGTAGGAGTAATTCTCACTAGAAAGGATAACTACCATGAGTGGTCCATGAAGACAAAACACACCTTGATTTTTAATGATGTCCCTCTTACCTTAGCATCAGAAGTAAGATCTATTATGCATGACATAAAATCCATATGGGTTCATATATATATTTCTCTCATATCTTATGTCAAGGCAATATATCCCACCTATTCACATTATCTTGAATCATTGCAAGCAAGTGGAAAACTTAAGGATATTACCTTTGAATCCCTTGAGAAGAAGTTTGTTGAGAGAGAGAAGGCTTTTGGGAAGAAGATAACTGCTTAGATTTCTGAAGAAGTTGTGTATCTTGCACAAAAAGAGAAGAATCATGCACAAGATTCCTATAGAGGAAGAGGTGGCCGAAGAGGAAGAAGAAAGAAGAATTTTAGAGGTAGGGGGACAAATATTTCCAAGTAATGTCTAATCTTCATTGCATACAATGCAATAGAGATGGAAATTATGCTTCCACTTGTAAGATGCCTTGGGACAAAATTGAGCAGAAAAGAAATGAAGGAATAGGTAAAACACCTGACAAAGGGAAAGGAAAAGAATCTGAGTCCGCTCATTATGTTGTGGCACATTGCAACATTGGAGTAACTGAAGACTTATTCAATGCTTCACTTGCTTCATGGAAAGATGCTTGGTTTCGTGATTTAGGAGCAAATTTCCACATGAGTTTCAGAAGATATTTCTTTGAAGAATTCACTAATAATGTTGATGGAGCAGTCTATTTTGTAGACAAGTCAAAACTCAAGCCATCAGGGCTTGGCACCATCAGGCTCAAACTGCCTGGTCTTCCAAACTTTCTTCTGCATGATGTTCTATACCTCTCGATGTTGGGGAGAAACTTCTTGTCTTTGGCCCACATCTGCTAACAAGGAAACCAAATTAATATATTTTATGGAAAGTTTGAGGTCATAAAAGCCTCAGATCACTCACTAGTCATGACTGGGATAGAAGAAGAAAGACTTTTGAATCTGTAAGGAACCTCTACTTGTGCATAAAATTTTTCATACAATTCACACTATGATGAAGGTACATTTCCATCAAGTCTTTTATGGCATGCTAGATTTGGACACTTGAACTATGAAAACCTCCATTTTTTGAAGAAAACTGGTGTTACTGGTTTTCCTACAATTCCTATGAAACTTAAGCAATGTGATTCTTGTATTTTTGGAAAGCACAATAAATAGTCTTTTCATGATTCTCATTCTAGGGCACATAGAAATCTTGAACTCATCCATTTTAATTTATGTGGCCCAATTCCCATTCCTTCTGCAAATGGTAATAAATATATGATGACATTTATTGATGACTACACCATAATGTGTTGGTTCTATGTATTGGAGAACAAATCTGAAGCTTTTGAAACAATCAAGAAATTTCATGCATGGATTGAAAATGATGCATAATCTCATATTGGATCTATTCATACTGATAATGGAAAAGAATATACATCAAATGAATTTTAAAACTATCTTCACCAACATGGGATCAAACATCAAACAACCATGACTTATAATCCCCAACAAAATGGAGTAGCTAAAAGAATGAACCAGACAATTTTAAATATGGTATGTTCGATGATGTTTTTCAAGAATGTTAAGCTAATGTTTTGGGTTGATGCAGTTCTATGTGTTGTGTATATAAAGAATAGGTGTCCATCTAATTCTATATAAAAAGAGACTCCCTATGAAATGTGGTATGGCCACGTTCCTTTGGTGAGGTATCTCAAGGTTTTTTATTCCACTTGTTATGCCTTAATACCTAAGGAACAAAGAAACAAGTTCATTCCAACGAGTTGCAAATGTATCTTCTTGGGGTATTCAAATATATCCAAATCATATCGTCTCTATGATGAAGTGAATAAGAAGTTTATAATATCTAGAGGTGATCTTTCTTGAATCTTCCAAGACTCACAATGTTGTTGAGCGACAAATTGATCACTTGGATAGATTTAGACATGCAAAATATTTTCAAGCGTTTGATAATGGTATTCCACATCTTGAAGGGGGGATCCCTATACTGGATCAATCTATGGAATCTTCTTTTGAAGCACTTTCTCCCCCGCATGAATCTCCATTCACTGATGATATTTTGAGTGATGTGATCGACAGAATTGGGAGACTAAATCTTTATTCATCAACAACTCGGTCAACTGAGTAGTTCGAGACATCTCAGAAAGGTCCTCCAAAATAGTTGGCAAAGATACTTGAAATTATTTGTCCTGATGAGGTTGGAAAGACATGAATAAGAAACTCAGCTGGACAAAATCGAGGTGATGTAGACAATCTTGATTCACCTATTGATATGGATGTTTCTTATGATTATGAATTGAATTTGTCTATATAATTCAAACCAAATTCCTTCAAAGAAGTTGCTTCTCAATATGAATGGAATGAAGCGATGTAGAAATAATATGATGCTTTGATAAATAATGACACCTTGAAGTTAGTTGATCCTCCATTGGGAACCAAACCAATAGGCTGCAAGTGGGTCTTCAAGAACAAGTATAAAGCAGATGGATCACTTAACAAGCACAAAGCCAGGATTGTGGAAAAATGTTTTGCATAGAAGGAAGGGGTCGATTATGAGGATAATTTTTCCCCCATAGCAAAATGGGCTACCATTCAGACACTCTTTACCTTGGCAGCTCAGAACGGTTGGAAAGTCCATCAATTAGATGTAAAATCTGCTTTCTTGAATGGAGATCTAAAAGAGTGTTTTTATGTCCCAACCAGAAGGATTTGTTGTGAAGGGTTAGGAACACAAAGTATAAAAGCTTGTAAAATCCTTGTATGGCATCAAGCAAGGATCACGAGCCTGGTACGAGAAGTTAACTGAGCATCTTTTGAAACTCAATTTCAAACATTTTGATCTTGATGATGCAATTTTGTTTGTCAAGAAAGTTGGAAAAACAATTGTATATCTTTTTGGTGTATGTATATTATCTTGTGATGACAGGGAATAATGAAAGTTACATTACGTCCATAAAGAAAGAATTGAGGAAAGGTTTTGAAATGACATATTTGGGTTATGTTCACTACTATCTTGGTATTGAAGTAACTCAACATCCAAAGTTTATATTCCTCTCAGAAGAAGTACATTGGAGATATTTTGAACAAGTTTGGCATGGCTGAGTGCAACCCTTTGACTACTTCAATGGAACATAACTTAAATCTCACATCTACTAAAGGAACAAAAATTGAGGATGAAACAAAGTACAAAAACTTGTAGGAAGTCTCAACTACATGACTACTACCATACCAAAAATTTCATTTGTTGTTGGAACCCTCGCCAAGTTTATGAATAATCCTTGTGAGGGTCATTGGTAAGCTGCGAAAAGGGTTCTAAAGTACTTGAAGGGAGCTCAAGACTTTGGACTCAGGTATACACAGGTGGATGACTTTAGCTTGATTGGATACTCTGATTCAAATTTTGATGGAGATAAATAAACTGGAGTATCTACTTCAGGTTATGTTATGAGTCTTGGATAAGGAGCCATCTTCTAGAGGTCATGCAAACAATCAATTCTAACATATTCCACAATTGAAGAAAAATATGTGGCATTCTCTAAAGCAACGAAGGAAATTGTGTGGCTCAAGAAAATTCTGGAATATTTGAAAGAGAAACAAGTGCATTCAACTCCTCTTTTGATTGACAACACTTCTGAAATAAATTTGGTCAAGAACTAAAATTTCCATGATCAAATGAAGCACATCAATACAAAATACCATCCGATTTGACACCATGTTGAGGCAAAAACAATCCACCTACAACATTGTTTCACAAATGAGCAAATTGTAGACATCTTCACCAAAGCACTTGGAAGGGAAAAGTTTGAAAGATTCAAAATGATGCTTGGACTCACCAACGTCCCTTCATATTAAGGGGGTGAATGTTGACACCTAATATTTGGGATTATGTAAACTAATGTAAATATTGTAAATAGTAAAATAAAAGAAAGTTGGAAAATAAAGAGACATTGGGAGATGAAACCCAATAGTCTCCCTCTCCTTGTATATAGTCATATGCTACCTTGATGAAAAGGAAACAAGTTATTCATGGAGTTACTCATGGCCTGACAATAGCTAGGAGAGATGGGAGGTAGAGCACATATAGAGGATATGTGCACTATAGCATCCCATGGGCCACAGGAATTACTTCTTTGTACCTGCATCCTTATTTTCCAGACATAGAAAGAGAGTGAAGTGGCCTCACCTTCTAGCTAGATTTTCTCCCGAAAGGGTTTCCTAGTGAGCATATCTTGTGTCTTATGTGTGTGTCTGTGAGCTTATTTTGTCATTATCTACTTTTATGCATAATTTATTCACATGCGTGCATTAATTACAGTTATATTTATAGATGTAGAAGTTTAATAAAATTGTAATAGTGTAAAAATTCAAAATTTTAATAAATTATTGTCAGATTTGTTGTGATGAACTATCCAATGGAATATCCATGGTAGTTTGTGGATAACTTTTGGATAGGCGGGATGACATAAGCCCAAGATGACATGTAGAGGGTGGCGACATAGAGTAGGCACACTGGTTGATAAGACCAACAAAGGTGGTGATGTGTGTTTTCCCCGAGCTGCTGGAATATTAAGAAGGAGAGGCACAAAAATTTAAAGGTTGGGAAATGTGTCTTGGGCTGATAGAGAGTTGTGCGCCAGAGCTTAAGTCCCAAGTCTCAAGACTCTGTCACTTGAAGTGAAGTAGGATAAAACATTTAAGTGTGAATATCTAAGAGTGGGGCCACTCTTATATACATAGAAATCTTGGATCTGGTGGTTTTATAAAAAAGGCATGGACTATACCCTTGCAACTCCTCCCACTTGATTTTAAATAAGTATTTAAAAAGGGGATTATTTTCCCTTAGTTGTGAATTTGTTGGAAGCGCCTGAGGTTGGCATTGCGGGGATTTTAAGCCAACATATTGGCATAGCTAGTATTAAGCTGGCATGAAAATTCATCACATTCAGTATGTTTGTTCTTATAAACTAGAATACCCTCCACCATCTATTCCTTTGAAGTAAAACTATATATTTAAAAATTAGATGACCATACATTAAGTGCCACAATTTTTCTATAGACAGTCATTAATGAAAATGTTTGGTGATCCTTAATAGTTACATCAAGTTTATAGAGGCTTGCCACTTTGATTCTTTCTACTATAACTTTGTAGTGATCCTATATGTCCTTCAAAAGACAACCTAACTTCACAAATTCAATTTTTGACAATTGATTTAATTATAGAAATTGAGATTAATTTTCTCTTAATCTTTGGCACATACATAATATTCTTGATTTGTTTCACATGACCATTTGGCAAAGTCACACATACATCACAATAACCTTTTATTTCATGACATATATCATCATCTAGATATATTTTAGCACCATTAGTTTTCTCATGATATGTTTTAAACCATTTTCTATAACATGCCATAAATATTTGAATTTATAAACCGTGCATTACAATCAACTATTTCCACCAATGAAGCTACATTTGAAATAAATAACTTGATTTTTGTATATCATCACTTATTTTTCTTTTTTGTCAGCAAAAGTGCCTAAATGTCTTCTATATTTGGACTCATGAAATTTCTTTTTTCTACAATCCTGAGTATAATATCCGAACTTACCATAATAGCAACATGAGTTATTCTTATTCACACATGTATCTATCCTTGACATAGATTTACATTGGACTTGCCTCCAACATTAATTTCCCATGGCTTTCATTTGTATGATTTTTGGTTTTGGCCATTGATGCTAATCTAAACTCTAAAATCTATTGATAATATTTTATGTTCATTCCTCTTCTTGCAATAAGATACCAATCAAATAATCAAATAAAGATGCTTTCTCACGTGTTGAGCATTTGTGATAAATATATGATATTGATCTAACATACCATTTTTTAAAGAGTAACCAAATTAATGTTTGGCATATTGTCACCCAATATCACATAGTTTATCCTTTAATTCTTTAATTCTAGATAGAAAGTTACTAATATTCTCATTTTCTTCCATTTTTTTTTGAGAGAATCTTACTTTATAAAAACAATACCAATTTTTATTTGCCATCTCATAAAAACCTTTAAGTACTCCCATTTTTCATGGAATGTTTTGCACTTTATTATATGGGGAATAATATTACCTTTAAGACATTCTTAGGAGAACCTTTGTTTGTATTTGTTTTCTCTCCTAATATTTAATTGAGATTGTTTGGGGCATTGGATTAGCTTCATCTCTACATGCAATGTACCAAACATTGTACGCTTCCACCCAGGTCTACAATGTAAATTTACAATTTAAATAATTCTCTATGTCTAATTTATTTGATTAATTTAAATAGGAATATATCAAAGAATTTGACATATTTGGGAAGCATAATGTTGTACATACTAGAAATATTTGAGACCAACCAACAACTCTCTTTAAAAAATGATTGAATTGCCTTCAACAATGTAGTGCCCCACTCCAGTGTACTAGGATTTATATTATCTTAACCTTGATAACATCGTATGGAAGATACATTATTCTTTAAGGACCTTAGGTTGAGGATCCAACTGGTTGTGATGGTGAATGTAATGTACATAATTGATGATTTTGTGTAATCATGATTATGATTTCACTATATGTCACTATGTTTAAATATTTCCAAGATGACCTTCTTGACTTCAATTAGCGATTATGTTGACGAATATGTTATAATGATATTCTAGCATGTGAAATTATATCAACGATTAACCTTATGAGAAAATGTTATTGATGACTATTTGAGTGTTGTAGGAGGCCACTTGGATGCACATGAATGTGATGAGTTAACGACCTTTGGTTTGATTGATTGCATATTATTGTTACTAAAATTCAAAATTTAACTAATATTTTTCTATGGTTACTAATGCCATGACCGTGGATGTAGGCACAAGTCAATTGTTTGATCGAATGACTCACACATAGGTGATGGGGTTGTACAAGACAAATATAATTTCATGGGAGGGGCGGGACAACATCCTTGATTCCACCTACTAGTACTCTTGCCACGACTTGGGCTCGAAAGTAATGGGATTCCTTCTCCTTGAAGCTCATGATGTCATGAGGGTGAATACAAAATTGGGTCACTTACAATGATTTACCTAGAGGTGCACATCAAAGTAGATTCCTTGATCTCAAGTACCATGAGTCTCACACAAAGAGTGACACAAGAGATGAAAATGGTCTCCATCGTCGTGCCCAGTTTTCCCTCTTAGTCACATGTTCCTAAAGGGAAAGTGGGGTGGCACCCTTAGAATTTCTAAAGGAAGTTCTTGAAGGGCATAACCAACTTAAAACCCTTTGTGAAAATTTCTAGATAGAGATCCAACTGTAGTGAGTGATATTATTTATTCTACTTATTAATTCAGAGATAAGTTATTTACAGTGTTTCTATGACAAATATCGAAATAAATTCTATTGCAACCTTCACAATTAAAATACTATGGCAAGTAAATGCAAGGAAAAATACTAGCACAAGTATAATCACAATGACATAGTTATTTTTGGACAATTGTCCCCGGAAAACCCCAATGCGGGAAAAACTATGCAACAATGAGGGTTTCTTTATTAATCTTCAACAAAAATCCCATGTACAAGATACAACCAGCATAATAGAAGATAAATATATGTGAGAAATTTACTGATAGTTCTCTCACACTTCCTAACGATATTCTGATCTAAGAGAGGAATTGTTGCCCCCTCTGCATTTCACTGCATCAACTTCTGCTTGAGGAATACACAATCCTATTGTCATCCTCTGGGATGTCCCTTTGCATCACAACCTCTGTGTTTCCCTTCTGTTCCGCGTCTTCTACTCTTACACTCCCCGCTGATGTTGCTACCCTCTCTCTCCTCCTCACTTGCAACTCTCTCTCTGAATCAATTTCCTCTTTCTGAAATTCGACCAGTGAGAAAATCGATTTTACTTGGGAAACTAAGTACCTTCTTGGTCTGTTTTCCAAATGCCCATTGAAGTCCTTCTTATAATCCTTCAATTGAGAACCAACGACCTAGATTGGATTCTAATTAATGGCTCAGATCTTTTGGGCTCGATCTTCATCTTATTCTAGAAGTTTCACCCACAGTTAGATTAATACCTTTAATTAATTTAATTTCCTAAGTTTAGAGTTAGGGTCCCATTAAAAATAATTAATTATTTTAATAAAACTATCTCCAGGTGGAATTTCCGAAAATGATTTATGGGTACTGGAGAATGCATGTGTCTAATCCTCCCTGCAATTTTTGAGACTTAGAGCACATCCGATGCTACCAGAAATCAACACTCCCTCTTAGTGAGGAATGTGCTCTAGCAATGCAACCTGTTGAAGCATCACCTTGTTCTGTAACGTTCCCTCTACGTTCCCTCTACGTTGCTGATGTCTGACATCACTGCCCACCAACTACTGCACAAATGATGCATCTATATTGCTGCTAACCATGCTATTGCCAACACTGCATCTGTACTACAACTTCCTGCCACTACAACTAAGAAACCATCTATTTCTACTATTGAAATGGATTCTCTACCATACCCATATGCTCCCTACACTAGATGAAATTTTCTCTTCCTATAGCTTTTGTGAGTACGTCTACTACCTGATTTCTTGTGGAGACATACTGCAATTATATTGCCCCACGTTGAACATAGTCTTTGATAAAGTGACATTTGATATCAACATGTTTCAACCAATCATGAAATCCAATCTTCTTAGAGAGTTTAATACAACTCTAATTATTGTGTAAAATACTGGTCACCTCCATCCTTTTCCCGAATAAACTCACAAGTAGTTTTCTAAGCCATATAGCTTTGCATGTCGCTATGCTGAGCACCATATATTTTGCTTATGCTGAGCTTAGAGCTATCGACTTTTGCTTCTTGTTGCACCAAGAGATCATTCCTGATCCAACACTGAAGCAATACCTAGAGGTACTTTTCCAGTCTACAAAACTACCTACGCAATCTGCATTTGTGAATCCATTTAGTTCGACGTCATCTTTTGAGTTGTATTTCAACCCATATCCAACTGTTCCACACACATATCTAAGAATGTTCCTAGTTATTGCCCAATGCACCCTTTTTGGTTCCACCATGAACTGACTAAGGGTGTTTGTTAGGCACAGGATCCCCCAAGGAAAATTTTGGGGTTTAAAGCCTAGATTTTGACCAAATCCGGTGTAAAGACTCCGCGTTTTGTGGGCGTAGAGCGTGGATATTATAAATGAGTCATAAGGTTGTCCAATCTCATTTTTGTAATGTAATGTCGGCTTTAGAAACCTACGCACGGTCCGCAGACCATGGGATTGTATAAATAGAGTGAGGCTCTAAGTTGTAAATAATAAAGGGAAGTGGAAGTAATAGATGGAGAATTAAGTCTTATCTAAGTGTCGAGTCGAGTCTTTGGGTCGTAGAGTAAGAGAAGGCTCTGCAGCTGAGTGCGTAGAGGCCTAGTAGTCTGCAGTTGAGTGCGCAGGGCGAGTCGAGTCTGTAACCGTTGGAGAAGTAATAAAGATAATTTTTACATCCATTCTATGTATCTTTTCCTGTTTTGTGCATTGAATGTATCATATATAAATTGCATTTCTATTGTTTATATGATGTGTGAACTTATATGAATGTGTTGATAAAGTGAATATAAGATAAAGTATATGTTTACGCGAAGATAACTAACTGTTATAAGAAGATAAGTAAAATATGTGGTATAACTTGGGGAAGTAGCGCAGATCGCTGCTAGGGTAACGCGAAATCACCTCAGCCCTTGGTGAGGGAAGCGTGAAGGAGATTGTAATAGATCGTGAAGGTCTTGCAAGTCAGGTCAGTACGTGAAGGTATTCACAGTTGGACTAAACCGACCCCTCAGACATCTCAAGGGTGTGGAAACTTGGTTCTAGCATTCCCCCATACTGCTTTGGGTGAGACCTCAGTCCTTGCTCCACGGGTTGTTGCCGAAAGGGCCAGTAGTGTAGGGATTTGTTTCGCTAATTAAATCTGAACCTGGGTTAGGTCCCCTCAAGCCAACAAATAGTTCCGTTGTCGGGACCAGAATCTTCATAGAGATGTCTGATGTCATATCATTGGAATCCAACTAAGAAGGAAATTGAAGGTTGGTTGCACAGAAGAATTCACGAGTTCGCAGCGTAGGAGAACAAGAACCTACGACTGACAAAAGAAGAGTGGTTAGAATGCTACCTGTACATAGAGATCCATGAAATATTTTTCCCATCTTTGCTTATTGAGTTGTATGAGTGGATCACGAAGCTAGCAGATAGCCAAGGAAAGTGGAAACTCGACAATTCTATTGTGTGGACCCCAGATTTGGTGTGCAGATTGGAAGCATTGGAGGATAAGATTGCGTGCACTATTGATCACTGGCTCGATCAGATTATAGGAGGATTCATTACTGAGTTCGTGGTAGATACTTCAGCCAGTTATAGCGAGGCATAGTGATGCTTTCTCAAAGGACCGTGAGGTAAGTACATAAAGTATCTAAATACTTGGATTAAAATGTTATTGTGTAAAAAGAGGGTTATGCAATTACCTTGATGTCTAGAGCTACGCGAAGTAGAAAAACATACAGAAACGAAGGAAGTAAGGGACCAGAGAATATCCCTTTGATTTCACCTCACGAGGGGACGAGGAAGAGCTCGTGAAGGTCTCGCCACGAAGTGCGACCCATTTGATAAGGCAAAGGATTCCACACATACCACCCCCACCCACACCGCCATCAGCTTCACCACCATCACCTCCATCTTCGCTCATACCACCTTCACCACCACCATGATTCAATATGGCAAGCATGATAAAGTTGCCTGTGTTCAAGGGAGTAGGAAATGAAGATTCGGACCAGTTTTGGTTCATGATAAGAGCCGTATGGGAAGCACAGGGAGTTACAGATGATAATATAAAGAAAGTGATGTTGGTCAGAGCTCTGCAGGATCGCATGTTGACCTAGTATATTAAGCATTCCAATGACAATCCGAATGCAGGAATCGCGGATATCCAAATTTCGCTAAAAAGAGAATATAGGAGGCTGAAGTCAGAAGGGTAGTCGATCATTGGATTCAAAGAGATCACAATGCTACCATGAAATACTCCTAGTGGATCAAAGACTGAAGTGTACGATTTGCAAAGCTAACATGACTTTGACAGATGGACAACCTCGCGAATGGTTTGTAGCATCGCTAACGTTGCATTTGAGGAACACACTGTCGCAATAGAGGTTAATGACTAAGGCAGAGGCCTTGGAGATCATGATGAGGCTGCATGAAAACCTGATGTAGGATCCTAACTTGAAAGTTCAACAAATCCACGTGTAGTTGACAAAATTGTGCCTTGAGATGCAGAGTCTGAAACAGGATAGGTCAGCCCGACCAAAAGTGCGCGAAGAGGTGTGGTGGGTAAAATGCAAGGGTCAGGGTCATGATAAGGACCAGTACCCTATGTTCGCGAATTACCTCATGAGAGGAGGACTTATGCCGTTAAGACCAGAAACGCAAGCAGGACCTAGCGCGACACCTGCTCTGTGGTGTGTGACTTGTCAAATAGGAGGAAAGCATGCTACAAACAACTGCCATTTGTTATAGAAGTACACGCAAAATTTGAAACAATTGTTCTGTAATTTTTGTAAATCAGTTAGACACGATGAGCACACTTGTAGAAGCTATGAGATGATGATGGATAGAACTCCCACCTATAGAGTTCAGGTCGAAACGCGGCCCCTAGACTCGAATGCAAGAGTGGCGTGAACTGGATTTCAGGGGCACAGATGAGGCCGAGGTGGAGGAGGACCTGGATGAGGTCGCAGACAGTTGATATGATACAATTGCGGAGGGCCAGGAAATTATGCCTGTGATTGTACGAACCCAATGCACCCATCATGTCTGTATTGTACCTTGTTTGATCACGAGACGGAAGATTTCCCTACGCTGATAGCTAGGATACGCGACAAGGGAGCACTACGGCCTCCCCTGACTCAAAACCTATAGATGTTGAGGTCTGAGCTACACGAGGAAGATCCAAATGTGAACATTGTGCTTCACAGTGGAATCGCTATAGGAGATGATAAAGGAAAAGAACCCGAAGATAGTACTTGGGTTCACAAGGCTCCGACAAAAGAAGCAAAGTTTGATTTGGAGCATGCTAAGGAAACCTTCATGGAAGCTAAGAAGAGCTTCACTGATGCGTTCACTTCAGAAAGAAAAGATAGACTAGAGCCGGAAATGGACCCATCTATGCTTACGACGTTCCTGGAAACATGCATGAAGCTACTGTGCGATAGTAAGGTTGTAAAAGAATTGCAGGAACTCATTAACATATGCGTTGGGACCACACTAGGAGAACGCGCATAGTCCAGAAGATTGGAAAACACAAGACTAGGACAGGGAGAGAAATGAGGCTAATGGCACAGATTGGAGAATATGAGATGGACCAAATAATTCTAGATTTAGGATCGGATGTGAACGTTTTGCCGAAGCTGACATGGGAGCGCATGAGGAGGCCTACGCTGCAATGGTCTCCTATTCAGCTGCAAATGGCGAACCAGCAGAAGATAATACCCATGGGACGATTGCAGGGTATCACCGTGGATATTGAGGGAGCGAGCATGCTAGTAGAATTTGAAGTGATAGAGGTTGTTGATGACAAAAATCCCTATCCCATGCTCTTAGGAATTGATTGGGCCACTAACATGAACAGGATGATTAATATGAAGAAGCTGTTATGAAACCAGCTCAAGAAAAGATAGAAAAGATAGATCAACACCTTAGAATTCAGCCTCTTCGAGGGGGAAACCTCCTTTATATTACATAAATGAACAATTCTTGGACGATACAAATGAAAAGACCTCCTTTCTATATATAGGAGT
>APFE031374742.1:6358-37251 GCA_000404065.3 Pinus taeda | reverse complement strand
TAGCCTCTATATAGGCCTCATACATACAATACCATGCATCATTACCATGTTTTACTCATACCATCAACTAATACCATGGGCCCATTACATTATTATTAACTACTTGTGGTCCCTTACATGACATGGGTTAACCACCTTATTTATTACTATGGCCCATCCCATTATTACATTATTACCTCGGGTACCTCCCTCGGTACCCCATATTACCCCCCTAGGTATATAACAGATTTCTTGTTTACTGGGAAGGGAATCTGCGTAATAGCGTTCACGCTTTCTAGGTCTACAATAATCCCACTTTTTGTGATAATGTGGCCCAAGATATTACCCTTAGACATTGCAAAAATTTTCTTCTTGGGATTAAGATATATCCTGTATTTCTGACATTGTTCAAAACTTTTCTTCAGATGGCTTAAGTGGTCAGATCTCTTCTTGGAAACATATGTGACATCATTAGGATAGACCACTATGGTCCACCTGATAAGTTGGCGAAATGCAATGTCCATGGCACATTGAAATGTTGCACCGACATTGACCAACCTAAATGGAATTCTCCTGAATGCGAACGTACCCCACTTCGTGCGAAACATAGTCTTTAGTCTATTAGGCTCTGAGACTAGAACCTGGTTGCAACCTGAATAACCATCCAACAAAGATAACATCTCTGGCCGTGACACTATCTGCAGTATATGTTCCATACGTGACACAAGGTAGTTTTCTTTGTCCGAGGCAAAATTCAAGTTGCGAAAATCAACACACAAGCGGATTTCCCTAGACTTCTTCCTCACTAAGACCATGTTTGATACCTAGGTTGAATGTCGCACTTTGTAGATTACCCAAGCATCCAAAAGTTTCCTTAAGTCCTTTTGAATCAGAGGCTCAAGCGTTGGATGTACCTTTCACAACTTTTGTTGGAAAAGCTTGGCCCCTTCTTTGATAGGAATGACATGGTGGATTATTCGCGTGTCATAAGTTTTGAGCTCGTCATACGTCCACAAGAAAAAATCTTAGTAGGCTTGTCACTCCTGTGGTGTGTAACAAGTACTGATATTGACAATATTTAGATCTTTTTCTATTCCAAGATTTATCTATTCGTGCACCAACATTAGACTATGGGTTTTTGCATTGATTGGCCCTAGGAAGTGATTATGCAAGTCATACAACTTTTCCAAAGATACCACGCCTTTTGGCATGGGATTTTCCTTATTTTCACGAGTTGCATCCTACAACGCTTTCTTGTGCTTGTCTTCCTCGATAGTTTCATCCTTGAATACATCAACATTCGCGATAAAGTGCAGTATCTGTTGGTCATCATTGAAAACATGTAAATTTTTAATATTATCAAGAATGGATGGCTTATAAAGAATTTCTACATAAAAACCATCCCTAAGCAGTGATAACCTAGCAAAAACATTTTATAATGCATCCGCAACTACGTTACGCATCCTAGGAACAAAAATAATATTGAAAGCTTGGAAATGGTAAATCAAATGCTATACCTCTTGTTGATAACCTTTCAGATGAGGTGACGCACAATGAATAGTATTGTGTACCTATCATATGTCAATTTCAAAATCACCTACAACTTTTAGGATCCCAATATTGAGGTCAATGGACTTCTGTAAGTCCGAGATGAGTGCTTCGTATTCTATGGTGTTATTCGTGCACTTGAATTCCAAGCGGCTTGAGATTAGATGTTTTCTCTGTCATGGGTCTACTAAAACACAACCAACTCTGAAACCCTCCTACATCTTTGAATAGTCAAAATACAAAATCCAAACATCATATGTATAAGGACTACGCATTACACTAGTACTACTATTATTACTACTTACTGTACAAATGTCATTTTCACCAGTTGGACGAGGAAGGAGTCCCAACTATGTGTCAGGTGGGACAGGGAATGGTTGAGTAAGGTAGCACCCCAAATCAGTCTCTAAAAAGAAATTTCCAAAGATAAGAGCCACAAAGGTAACTGGCTCATTTTTTCCCTCGAAGGGAATGACTGTATGTTTCATGTAAGACTTTGAGTTTACCCAGATTTGATTGTTTCTTCCCTTGTATGGAAGCCATAAATGTGACCAGTCCATAGAAAAATAGCCTTGTAGTTTACTGGATCAGTCTCTTCTCAACATAACACTGTACACTTTTGGAATGTACACAATTACTATATTTATACATTGGCGAAATCATTGGTCGAATGATAAGCGAATAAGCACATTTCTGAGTTCACCTATAGCATGGAAAAGAGTCCTATCCAACTGAATTATTTGTGCATTTGTCTTATCCCATTTTTAATTAGTTTTCTTATCTACGGATAAGGGAATTATGTTCACTGATGCACCAAAATCAACTAAGAAATTGTGTACATTATAGTTGAAAATTTCTAATGTTAACAAAAATGGAGGGAATAATGTGTTTGCATATAATGTCAAAGCATTAACAACAAATTCCAGGGGACCAGAGGACCTACCAGATCCCTTCTATGAAGAAACGTTGTTACCTAGGGCAAACTGTTCAAGAGTGCGGACAAGCAGTTCCCACTGGATCGCAATCCTCGTGAGTCTATTGTCGTTCCTAGAGACAATCCCTGGGTTGAATAGAGACTAGTGCCAAGGACATCTAGGTGAGTGCTTTTATATTTGACTCCTAAATATATATCACACTCAATCTTTACTATAGTTTAGAAAGAAAGTGATTCATAACCTTCCATAAGAGAAGTAATGCATGAATCTGATGTAAATGTTAATTCACGGGAATGTCAATCTTGAATTCAGGGTGGTTGATCGTGATTTGAGTCTATAACTTATCAATCATTTTAGTATATATGATAGGAGAACTAGGTAGAGGAGAAACTTGATACATAGGAATTAAATATCTAAGAATTCGGTGCATCAGAATTTAGAGCGACATGAAAGAGGCGTAGATGTTAATGAGATGCAAAGACACATGGAGTGTGTTTAAGGACTTGGTTTTCATATCCATGTAGGCGTTATTCATCAACATTTGATTTAAATGAATCCATAACTCACAAAAGCATGCCCAACAACTAGTATTACATGTAGTCTGAGAAGAATATTGAAAACATATGTAAACACATAAAATAATACACACTGCAAACCCAAATGAGTTGGAATCACAAAGAACTTTTTATTAATAGCCCATGAAGAATACATTTATCAAAGTCCACAGTGATATTATTTTAGAAACAAGAAGTGACTTCAAAATTATGAACCCTCTATTCAATTTCATAAAAATGTTCTTATAGGGCCTTAGAGAGAGAGTCCGTTACAAAAATATGCCTTCTTGATTTCATCATGGTGACTAATCATATCAAAACCTCAACGTGCTTTGAGGTACAGTTGTACTAATTGAATACTAACAAATTGACTAGAACATAATATTTACGTAAGAGATGAAAGTAAAATGTCGTAATCAACATGATCATAAATATATTCAAGTACAATACACCGGTCATGGAGGTTGCATCCATGGCTCGAGGAATTGAATAATAGACGGATTAATGAATTGCTCGCATCATTGCTATAATGTTGGAGGTGGACGAGGAGCCGAGAAGAATCGTTGATATGTGATCTTAAGATTGGTCAAGTCAACATAGTTTATCCTATAATGAAATAAGTTCTTCATCATTCCCAGCAATTGAAATTCTCTATTCAGATAATTTACCACATTTTTCCCTTTGAGGGTGGCAGTTTTCTCGTGGGACGAATGTGATAGCATAATTCGACACTCCTGTAGTTTTGATGCTTCGATATGGCCTTGGGCATCCCTTTCCCATTCAGACTTGATGATTTATTAAAAAAAAAGTCAATTCCATATGCAACTCTGCCCTTTAAAAAGTGGGTACACACGCGGGTACCATAATACAAAACCCACATATATGATTTAAAATATGAAAAAATAAAAATATATCCTATTTTTCAGGCGAGGTTTATAGGTTTCACCGAAAGCCCACTTATAGGAGCCCATGGCCTAACTGAATCAACTAATTTTTTGTGCTATTTATACACCTCATGGAAAGGCCTAATCATATAAGGAGATAGAATATCAACATTATAGTACTTTTTTTCCCCAGATCAAGTCTAATTTTACCTGTGCCTCCTGCACTCCGAGTCATAGGAAACCCTTATTTCCTTGCATAGATGCTCATCTTCCATTATATGGCATCCTTTTGCATATGCTTGAGAGGTGATCTTTGAGGATTGAATTGGACAGATCCAGAGGAAGGTTTCATTGGTGCTGTGGTTGGATCAAGTAGTATCTATCCACTACTATTTACTGATACCAATAGAGAAGCTCTGTCTTGTTCCCGATATGTTATGATATCATGTTTTTTTATGATTCATGTGTAATATATCATGGTTTATACATTTATGATTGATGGTATAACATGTTTATTATGCATGCACTTTGAACTACTTGTTATATATATGCTTCTATGAAATGCTTCTATGAACTGTGTTGCAAGTATGATCAATTTAGAGGAAGCAAAGGGTTTGGACCCTACGGGATCAAAATCAAACGTATGACCTACGAGTATTTCTCCCAAACCCAAATTTGGTAGTTTATATAGTTTTTTTGCTTGAATGTATGCTTCTTGTTGATAGTATTCCTTTGATTTGTTGAGGTTGTCAACCATTACCTTAGGGAAGTTTTTTCCGCCAACAGAACTGACGACTCTGTTGGGGAATACAATAAGAGATTTCCTAGAAGGGTTTTTTTTTCTTGATCTGGGCTTTTCTTTTTTGTTTCTTAATTTTTCTAGCATTGTTGACTCATTTGCAGTCTAGGCAATTAGTCTGATCTCCTGGATCAGGTCTGTAATTTTTATTTTCCCCTATTTTTATGCATATACACTTTTTTTTCTTGTATACAGAAGCATACAAACATGTTTTCTACCAAATAAACCCGTGTATACGATAATTTCTTTGGAAACAGTCGCGTGTACATGTAGAACTGTTATTAGCTAGTCACGTATATTTGGAAAATTTGAATTTTTTCAAATTTTGCCTTCAATAAGGGGTGTAGGCTAGTTTTTCTACTTCCTTAAGGTCATTTGCAGTATGGAATTGTCTTGTTTCTTGCTAGTGTTGGTTTCTTTGTCTCTTTTTTCAAAAACATGTTTTCAACCTAGGGTTTGCAATTTTTTGAAGTTTTTGCATTTTAAGTTTGGGTTTCAGACCTTCTTGGTGAAGTGTCTGACTGTTCTATGCTTCTGGAACAGTGAGTTGGTTCTCAACTTGCTTATAATCCAATTTTTTCATTACTTCACTTTTCATTCTTGAAGTTGGCTCATTTGGTTTCTTTTTGGTTATTTGAGAAAGGTATTTGCAATTTTGGTTCAATTAAGGATTTCGGTTCTCTAAAATATTTATGTTTCTATGAATCTTTTATGTATCCTTTAGGTAAAGTGGTTCAAGTATTTTTGTCTCTTAGTCGCCTTAGTCTTATCATCTTGGTGATTGTTTATGGCTTGTCAATTTTTGAGTCTTTTCGCTTGATTTTTATCCCGAGGTGATTGATTGTCTTGCGCTCTTGAAACTTTTTTTTTAAGTCCTTAAAAAGAAAAAGGAAAAACATTTGCTTTAGCCTTTCCTTTCTTTGGTTTTTGGTTTTTGATCTTTTTAGCTTATCAAAAAGTGTGTGAGTCTTTGCTTGAGGTTGAAATTTGCTTCGCTTCAGAGATATTTTCTTGGATATTTGTTTCTCCTTATTTGGTCAAATTTTGGCTTTAGGGCGTTGAAAGAACACATTTGTTTTTTTACAAGCATTCCATAGAATATTGCATTTAGGCCTTATAGTATGCATTAAGGTAGCTTGAATTTTAGGCATTTTGGTCTCTTTCAATAGGTGCTGAATGGGTGAGTGTGTTTAAAGGAAAAATAAAAGAGTTATTCTTTCATAGATTTCTCGTAGAACCTTGTAAATATCAATTTTCATTAAAGAAAAAGAAGTTGCATTTGCATGTAGCCTATTTTTCTATTGGTTCCTTTTTGTGTCAGAACATCATAAGTTTCACTTCCGCTACCCGTGACCTGAATAACAACCAATAAAATCAAGTGCTTAATCTAAAATGAATTAGATTTTCTTTTTTTCATAGATACATCAATTAGTATAGGGCATTTAGGGCCTTGGAATAGGTGTGTGGAGAGTAAAATCTCCAAGGCCACTCTAAACTAAAACATAATAGTTGATTAAAGAGTGCAAATCCAATCTTGTTAAGATGTATGGGAAAGCTCTTCTAACACATGAGTTAATTACGAGGATTAGTGAATACAGGGAAAGAGAGATATCCCCTCTCCTACTTGTTGGATCCCACACCTACGACTATTCCACCCAGCTTCTGATTACAAACTGGTGACCTTAGTTTCCTATCCTAGGGACCACACATGTGACTGCGGGGGGGAATGCATGTGGTACCTAAGACAAATGTTGCATCACTTTCATAGTACTTTTGGAGGGTTCCCTTGTGAAGCTTGGGTACTTGCATTAGCAAAGGCTATTGTCTAGAGGTCAGCATAACTATTTCTGATACCTTTGCTGGCAGGTTTGGGCTGTAATTATTCCAAACTATCTTCGTAAGGTCTTTATCTTCACTTTCTTGTATTTTGGTGTTAGGTCCTAATCACCGGGAGTGGAAATACCTAGAAGATGCTTGTTTGGTTGAATATTTATGGAATTTTTAGTGAGTTCTCTTTGCTCTTAAATTGCCATAAGTTTTTATTTTTTGAGTCTTTAAAACTTCTCTTAATAGTTAAAAGTGGCTGATCAATAGGTTCATGAGTGTAGGAGGAATTGTGGGCTTTCACTTGCGAGTGCCTAGCCTTCATATAGAAGGTGTAGGAGTAGTTATGTTGGTGATTTTCAACCAATAGCGGCTGAAGCATTGAAGACTAATCCTACTTTAGGGGCTCTCATTTCACAGGGTGAACCTAGTTCAATCCATAATTTGGATGGAAACGCTACGATCCTTGATAGGGCACTCTTCCAATTGGAAGATGAGATTGACATTAAGGGCATCGCCAAGTCCCCCATGACTCCTTTGACACTTCTTCCTTCCTACCTTCCTTATGTTGTATCATATGTGGGTACTTGGACTCACAGGATGACAAACCTTGTTCACTCTCCTTCTTTTTTTCGGTGGTCAATGTTAGTGGCAATATGACCTCTAAGAGATTTATCTTCCATTGGTCCACATACATCAAAATGAATTAGGTCTAATATTTCTTTAGACCTTGAGTCACTACTTGAAAATGGTTTCCTTGTATTCTTCCCTAAAGCACACCCCTTACATACTCCTTCATGATCCTCCTTTACATTGGGGATTCCTTTTACCATTTTATTTAAAGAGGGGAATAATTTATAATGAAGGTTACCATATCTTCTATGCCAAAACTCAAAGGGACTAATACCCATGTGAAGTAGATCATGAGGATAATCTGTTAAAAGTATATACAACCTTCCTTCACGAATCCCAATAATCCTTGCTTTCTCAATACTATAATCTTTTCCCCAAACAAGAATTTTTCCATCTACAAAGGCAATTTATTCTAGATAAGAAATATAAAGTAAATTATTTTTCAAACCTAGAACATAGAGGATGTCGTTGAGATGAAGCTTTCCACCATCTTCTAGTTTCAGTGAGTGTTAAGCAGATAAATCGTTCTTGCGGACAAGACCGATCTCCCTAGTATCAATTGATATCTAGCAACAAACAGGACAAGCAAACCTACTTTTCTCTAAACATATTACAATTCATTAATAAAAACTAAGAGGTGTTTTAGACCCTACCTTAAGTCCAACGCTAGTTTGTGGCAACCTTGCTCCAACAACTTCAAAGAGATTCCTTTTAATAACGTGCAAACACAAACAAGCACACATCAAAGAACACCTGCATAGCTAATATAATAAATAATGTTCATCATAGTGATCAAGGAGTCTATGAAATAAACCATTAAACACAGCTCATTGACAAAAATAAACTTGATTGTATTAACTTTGAAAAAGAAGAACTTTACAACCTTGGTGCCTTGATGCTGTACAAGCTCTTCCCAGGGTCCAAGCAGGAATCTCCTCTACTTTGAAAAGCCTCACTCTCTTCCAAATGAGATCAAAATGAATGTGATCTTTCCTCTCAAAATCTCAATAAGGAAGGCTAAGTTCCAGCAGCATTTACCCTCAAAAATATTCAGCTTTCAACCCCCCAAGTAACCAGCCCAAAGCTTCATTTTATAGTGCAAGGGAAGGAGGTTACAGGTCCACCATTGAAGGGATAAGCTCCTCACATCAAGGGGTTAGCTCCTTAAGGAATGGGATGCATGAACCCTCAAGGAGCGAACTTGCCAGCGCAAGATTCCCTCTAGAAGCTTCCAGAATTGACTCAAAGTGAGTTTTTAAGAATAAACTTGCGCCTTTTTAACTTTTAGAGGGGTTCACACCCATAAATGCAGATACAGAGTGGTCAGGTGCGTAGGGGACATGACCAATGGGTGCAACACTGCAGGTAATGCCAAGAGAAAATGCGAAACCAGAGTTTTAGAGATTTTTAAGGACTTTCTCTCATTTTCAAAGCTTGATATGCAGAGCTGAGGTTTAAGACTTGCAAAGGAGGTATGTATGAGTGGTGATAGACTCATATTGATTGCAGAAAGTCAAAGTGACAATTTTTGTGCAAAAACGAGGTAGGTCCAAGACCTTTGACTGAATAGATATTGTTATCTCCAACCTCCACTAAATGAGATGATGATCCTTTTGATAAAGTTTGTATTTTTCCACTTTCTCATGTCATATGTCTTGAGGCTCCGCTATCAATGATCCATGCATTGTCATCATCAAATGTACTCGTAATTCCTACTACGAATCCCCCACTTTTGATTCTCTTAGATAGATTGTAGATGATCTTGACACCAAATCTTCTTGCAACTTTTAAGAGATATTCAAGAGTCTTAAGTCCCATATTCAAATAGTTTTCCAATGATGAGAGAGATATTCGTTTCAAGAGTTCTTTCATTCCTTCAAATGATAGCCAAAAAAGTGATCTTCAAATAGTCCTTCCTTCACCTTAACTCTGAAACCACGTTGAGAAATCAATGCATGTAGTTATTAGGGTTTTGATTCCTCTTTTCTTGATAATTACTTGTGATTTGTGTTGACTTATTTACTTCTTTAATATGTTATCTTTAATCAAGAAATTACAAAATAAAAAAGCATGGATATCATAAGAACAAGAGACACAATATGTAAGCACTTAGTGAGGGAGAACCTAATAAAATATTCTTCTTGGGTTGTGTTATATGCTTTCCATGACTAGCCCCAGTAGTTAAATAGGGGGTTAGAGGGGGGGAAGAGCCCCCAATTCGTTGTGCTAATGTGTAGTGGGGGGGTCACAGGGGGGGGAAATCGCCCCCGTCTACGAGTTTGGGGCAGTGCCCTAGGAATTTTTTTTTTGGACCCTATATTAGGTGGGCGAAGCTACCTATGGTTTTGTGCAAGGTTTTCGCACATGGTTTTGGGCGTGATGGTTTTCGGTCCATGGTATTTTGTAGATGTAGTTAAGGGAATTATAGTTATGTTATAATCCAGGGTTTATGGATGCTTTGACATGTATAAATATGTATTGTAACATTGAAAGGAATATAATGAAAAATAAATCTGGTAGTCCCAATTTTGGGATCCAAGGGAAAATCTCTGTGTATATTTGTTTTATGTATTATGCTCTCACCTTTGTTTATTTTCTTTTTTGGAATTCGTATGCGGGTAATTTCTGTATGGGGTTAAAACCTACACTTCTATAATCAAACCAAGTCAAAGTGAGACAATCCAAGACCTTTTGACCTAGACAAAGACATCCTCCAATCAGGAAGTCAAGCCTCCTAAGTATATAGATACTATTAAAGTCAATGCGAGTAACTTCCTTCAAACTTTCTTCAATCTGGAATTTTCAGCCCCCTATAGCTCAAAATTCCGGGCCTGCATTCGTTGCTTAAATATTTCCCCCTACAAATTGACTAAAATCCCTAGAAAAGCTCGAACATGTGAGAGAAAGATGCCCAAAAATTTTGATTTTGATCTTCCTTTGATTTGTCCTTATTTCTCCTTGACTTCACACCCTTTTTCTTCTTCTTCTACTGCAAATCGAACTTGTACATGTATGGATGCCAAATAGGTCAAGCTCTTCTTCCATTTAGATTTCTTCCACATGGTAGAATGGCCCTAATTTGGGCACTCTTCATCAAGGTAGGGCTGACTTGTGTTGAAGAATCTAGGGAAATTCATGACTTAGTGATTCTTCTCAAAATTATTAATAACACTCTGCATTTTATTCTTCAATTAGCTTTGTTATATTAGTGTGTTCTTCAATATTCAAACAATTATCAAGATGGACGATCAAAAATAAAAACAAGTACACAAGATGTTGGCTCCAATCCAGGGCAAAACCTCTCCTCTTGTGGGTAAAACCCTTGAATCTCTTCTTATAGATATTTAGGTGAATACCAAGACCCTTGAAAAAATAGACAGAAGGTTACCTCCAAGATGTTTGTCACTATTCTCTGCACTGCTTGGTTTACAACTTATTGCCTTGATATCACTGTATACCTTCTCCTTATGTCTACTTTGTCACTGTCTTCGACACCTTCTTCTATCGATTTGCCGTAGTCCTTTGGTTCTTCATTCGTTGCAATCGATATGAGAGAAATAACACCTTAGCATTGTACTTCAGACTGTCACTATGTATATATATGCACAGTCCCTTAATTGTTTTGAGATATATATTGCAGTGAGTAATCCTTCCAGTGATATCGTTGTGTACAAACTTCCCAAATATATATTACCGAATTATTATGAGCTCCTCATAGACTTTCGAGAGATGCATATGATCTACCTTCTTACTATCTTGCGAGGACTATATCACCGAGATTCTCTTTACGGTCTTGTGAGGAGTGTATTACGTATCTTCGCTTCCAGATTTGTGAGTTATGGAACACTTTGTTTATATATCGAGACCAAACATCTGAGACCGAGATGCTTATGATATAATCATAGTGTATGCGTTCCTTTTATTGATGATTGTGATGCATAGAATGTTTCGAAGATGATCCTTTTGAACTTACGTTAACTGCTATATATATGAGTCAATGATCATGTATCAAGCTGACAGGGGTGCTTTAGTTTTGGGCCGACATATCAAGGAGATTTAGCGTGTATTGTAGGGCGATTTTTCATGATAATAGTGACACTTCTCTTGGAGCTTAACCTTTGATCTTATGACTTTCATAACACTTATGATGAAACATAAAAACCCTAAAGACAGAAGAAGAAATCTTTGACCTATGGTGAACACATCTTGCTCATGAAACCCATGATGCAAGGAATAATAATTTTCTTCATAATATTATAGATACAAGTCATAATGAAAACCAAACCTAGTTGCTTTTCCTTCAACACTCCCTCTTAACTAGGGAGGTATTCATTAAATGGTACATGGCTATTCAACACTAAAGAGATCTCATAAGAAGAGTCAGACTAGTAATCCATTTGTATAACATCATTATAACCAACATTGTCACATAGCATGGCCTTGACTAAGAACTCTGTCTCTCAATAGATCAGAGCACAATGTTGGCGAGACCAATGATGATAGAGACCTTCATCATTGTCTCTCAAGGTACATACCAACCCAGGTGTTCACTGAGTGTGACATCCTAGGACTATTCTTATCTTCACTCTCCATCCCTCAAAGAATATCATTCCTCTTGCCTACTTTTATCTTGGATCTCTACACATCCTCAAAGATGTATAGATGCCATATGATTACTCAATCCTCCATTCCTTCTTCCCAAGGGAAGACAAGAATTTTGTGTCTATCATGTGTCTACATTTCCATTCATGGCCTTCACTGAGAGTTACACTATTAGTCTTGGTCTAGTGCATGACACATGAAATGGAAAAACACATCTATCACCCCCTTTTAATCAGGGGTGACTCAATTCAGGCTCCCTCTTAATTAGGGATTCTTCTTTCATTAGAAACTTCTTCTTCATGGGTCCTTCAGCTTCTTGATCAACTTCTTTCCTTGATGTCATGAAATTCAATCGAGCTTCTTCCTTGTAGGGAAACAACCATCAATCACTTTCCTTCTTATTCCATCATGTCATTCATTTCTTCATGGAAAGTGCCCTTCCTGGTATATATTTGGAACCTTCTTCATATGGATACTTCTTTCTCTTCATGCTTCTTTTATGAGTTTCCATCCATCGCATGAATGTTGGATGTACTTTTACTTACAATTATTGTTCTAGTAGCCCTGCATGAACTTCATCCAAATATTATTCAAGAAATCAAAACATACCATTAAATCAAATTGTACCTTTTGATATGTCTCTTTATCATGACATATTTTTAGTAGGTATCAAAATCCTACATACTTATTGACACATTTTCCAAAGATATACATTTGTCAAGGGTCTCCATATTTTTCAAACTTTCATCAGAATCTTCATATCTTTCGGGGAGATTTCCTTGTCAACTCTTCTTGGTCTTTTGGATGTTGATTTCCTTCATCATGGTTGCATAGCTCACGACCTCTTCCTTCCTCACCCATTCCATTCCCAGGGGTTTCTAATAAGATTTCTTGTACTCGTAGTCAACCACCTCATACTTTATATGAGAACGTATTATGTTGATTTCATCTAGTGTGACTTGTGATTTTCTGCATCTTTTGAGAGGAGGAGATCCTTTTTCTCTTGATCATGCTTCTTAATATAGAAGTATTGATCCATTTTACTTGCAACCATATGACATGACATTATAAAATTAAATTACAAGCATACATAGCTTATTTTACCTTTAGCTCATATGGGCTTCTTCCAACAACTTCCTTGATCTCATGCTGATCATGTCAACTTATTTTACTAGCTTCTTTACCAATATGAGGTACAAGCACCACTTATACAACAAGTACAAACCAATTCTATAGAAGCACAAATTGGTCATAACAAAAACTTTATAGTAGCAGAAGCATTTATAATTTTCATAATCAACAAGAGATTACACTCTTAATTACTTCAATCATCTAGACCAAGTTTGATACAAACCCTAATTCATATCAACAATTCAATCATGATTATATAACTTGATAAACCATACAATATACTATCTACTAGATTTTTCTCTAAACCCTAGATTTTATTAGCATGAATTGCTTCTACTAGTGTTTGAAGTAAACCTTAGACTTTCAATCAATTATAAAAATATATAAAGAGTTTCTTACTAGGGTTTGAGGTAAAACCTAGATTTTCCATCTATAAATTCTCAACACACAATTTACAAATTTATATGAATACACATACTAGAGAATTTAATCATTATTAGGATTTAGTTACAAACCCTAGGTTTTAATCATCATCCTAGAACTTTCAAACTTTGGCTAGGGCTTGACTATCAAACCCTAGATCCCATAATTTTTAGAAAATTTGATCAACGCATATGTCTAGGAGATAGACATCATGTATAGACACATTATATAGTTAGACAATACATTGACCAAGACTAAGCTAGGAAAAGAAACATGTACCTAGGGTTTCATTCCTAGGACTTTTTATGGCACGAATATTTCTTGTAGACCTAAACAAAACTTTGGTTTTTGATTCATTATCAAAGCAAATCCTTATTCTATCATAACTTCAATGATTCAATATTTCAGCCTTAATAGGTTAGAGATTCCATGATCAGATCAAAAACCCGAATATGGCATTACCAATAAATCAACTAGTATGGGAATTTCTTCATTGATAGCCCTAATTAGGTTTAGGGTTTCACACAACATCAATTTACGTCAATCATTGTAGAAATTTTTATCATTAATATCATTAATAAGGTTTAGGGATTGACATCCTATCAATATGCCCTTAAGTTAGGGTTTCCAGAGAACCTTTCAAGGTTCTTTTCATTCAAACAATTCAAAGATGGATATGGTGTTAGATTCATCGAATGATGAATTACCTAAAACAAGAATCTTTTACGATTCAAGAGAGATAAACAAGATGAGTGTTAGTAATGTAGATAAGATTTGACAAAGAGAATAACACAACTTTATAATAGAGATATACCCGTGACTTTTGACAAACCTTTGTGATACCTTCCTTCATACTCCTTGATCTTTTAGCAAGTCCTTCCTTAGAATACTTAATAGTAGTATGAAATACATACTTTCAAGAAAAACGATGGAACCAAGAATATGCATTCATTTTTCAAGTTAGAGTTCTTCTAGAATATATAGGATCAATTTAATTTATTTCATATCTAAACTAATTTCTAAGAATCACGTGGATTATCTAAAGGTTACAAATTAAACTAGCTAATATTAAAGATTCATACGTAGCTTTGACTTGACTACTTTAATACTTACCTGGTTACTTAAGATATTTAGAGGATCATTTCATATAACTATTATGACATTGAATCAGTGAGACATTTCTTACTATGGTAGCTCCAGGTTAGGCAAAGACTATAACATCACCATAGGCTAAGATTGGAGCATCATCATGGGCTGAGACTGAAGTATTATCAAAACTGTGGTATATTAGAGAAGGAGAGTTCTAATATTGTTGTCATGTTATGACTTAAGTCAAGGTGATGTCTTTGAAGTGAAATCTTTCTTATTTTTGAATTTTCAGTGGCATTCTTTTTATTGACACCACATCCTCATGACTGCCTCGAGACTGGACTAGCATTGTGTTTTCATCATACCTAGGATTGTGACATACTGTGATTCTTCCGAGACAATGATATGCCCGAGAATGAGGTTGTGATATAGACATCTCTATATTGTAGATATTTCCTCTATGACTGTGAATAGACACTTCTTCCGAGATAGTATTGGTTTTGATAGCAATGAGACCATTCTAACTGATACTGTGATATATAGGCATCGTGACCCTTCACTGGGATGAACACTTCTTCACAAGCTTTTCTGTGATATAGTTGATCTCCTTCATGCCCTTCATGAACCATAGCTCTGATACCATGTTGAAGAATCTAGGGAAATTCATGACTTAGTGATTCTTCTCAAACTTATTAATAACAATTTGTGTTGTCTTCTTCAATTAGATTTGTTATATTAGTGTGTTCTTCAATCTTCAAACAATTATAAAAATGGATGATTAACAATAAAAACAAGTACGCAAGATTTTGGCTCCAAGCTAGGGCAAAAGCTATCCTCTTGAGAGTAAAACCCTTGAATCTCTTCTTATAGATATTTAGGTGAATACCAAGACCCTTGACAAAATAGACACAAGGCTACTTCAAAGATGTTTGTCACTATTCTTTGCACTTCTTGGTCTACAACTTACTGCCTTGATATCACTGTACTCCTTCTCCTTATGTCTTCTCCATCATTGTGTTTGACACATGTTAGGTCCCTATACTACTAGTGTAACCCCTTATTGTTAGTAATACAACCCCCTTATTATATTGTTGTGCCCATGTAGTCCCCATATTGTTATTATTGTGCCCCATAGAAGCCCGCTATTGTTATTATTGTGTTCTTACATTATTATTGTTATGTCGGCTTTGATTATATTATGACCTCTTAGACTCCTATATATAGAAAGGAGGTCTTGTCATTTGTATCATCCAAGAATTATTCATTTTTGTAATGTAAAGGAGGTTGCCCCCTCGAAGAGGCTTATTTTGAAGGTATTTATTTGTATTTTCTATCTTTTTGTGAGCTGGTTTCATAACATTTGGTATCAGAGTTTTGGATTCTAGGGTTTCACTGCTCCAAACATATCATCGTGGCATTTTCGCTATAACTTTTTTCTGCGACATTTCAGAAGCTAAAAAAAAACCCATTTGCGAAGAATTGCGCTTCACCTCAGGACCTGATTTCAGATCTCGTCTCGCTATATTTTCAGATATATGATCTGAGGAAGTTAGGGTTTTTGCAAGATCCAGAATTTCATCTAAAATAGGTCATCATGGAATGTTCGCTATCAATTTTTTTCTACAAAGTTTTAGAAGCTAAAAAAAACCATTTGAGAAGAAATCGGTTTGAATCTCAGAGCCAAATTTCAGATCTTGTCGCTCTATATTTTCGGATATATGATCTGAGAAAGTTAGGGTTTTTGTAGATTCCCGAATTACATCCTAAATAGGTGACCTTGGGAAAATCGTCATAACTTTCTCTTTGAGCATCAAATTTCAATTTCATAAGAAGTTACAGAAAGAGGACAAACTATAGTTTTTTGTTTATATTTTTTCAGATCCGAAGGCTGAAACAGTGACACATCACATGTCGTACAAGTTCGCTCTATTGAAACATTACATAATCAAGTCATCTTAGGAGATTGTGCATAACTCTTTCTTGGATAATCAAATTGCAATCAAACTTGTGGAGTTAGAAAGAGGACCCAGAGGGCTATTACAGACCGAAATTTAAAAACTTAAAGATCCGAAATTACAGAGTTAGATATGTTTCAATATCGAGCTCCTAAAATCAAGAAAAAATGAGATGAGGAAGTTTGATGGCAAGGATCTGGTCAATTAGATACTATAAATGGAGAAATATGTTGATCTACATGAGTTTCAACTATTACAAAAGGTACATATTGCATATTTATATTTAGAACCAAATCAAGTTTTATGGTATAAAGGTCTTTGTTCTCGTAAAGCACTTGTCACTTGGTCAATTTTCATGGAAGAAATGATATCACATTATGAGGATACAAAGAGTAACACCTTCTTTAGCCAATTGATAAATATCGAACAAAAGGGTTCAATGGTAGAGCACATTGAGGACTTTCGAAAATTGAATATAAGGGTAAATGATATTACAAAGAAGCAAATGATTGATGTCTTCATAGGGACTTTAAAGGATAACATTCAACATGAGGTTCGTCTTTGGGAACCTGATTCATTAGTGAAGGCATTCAAGTTGGCAAGAAAAATTGAAAGCGAAATTATGGAAACAAGGAATCCCACCACTCATGACTATAATTATGGAGTCCCTATACTACTAGTGTAACCCCTTATTATTATTAGTAAAACCCACTTATTATATTGTTGTGCCTGTGTAGTCCCCATATTGTTATTATTGTGCGCTCACAATATTGTTGTTATGTCGGCTCTGATTATATTATGACCCCTTAGACTCCCATATATAGAAAGGAGGTCTTGTCATTTGTATCATCCAAGAATTATTCATTTGTGTAATGTAAAGGAGGTTGCCCCCTCGAAGAGGCTTATTTTGAAGGCATTTATCTATCTTTTCTATCTTTTTTGTGAGCTTAGTGTCATAAGACCATATTCTATCAATTTTTCCACAATATTTGGTTCTTCATTGGTTTGCAATAGATATGAGAGAAATCACACCTTAGCATTGCACTTCCTACTGTCACTATATATTATATATATATATATATATATATATTATATATTATATATATATATATATATATTATATCTATAGTCTTTATTTGTTCTGAGATATATATTATAGTGAGTAATCCTTCGAGTGGTATCACTATGTACAAACTTCCCAAATATATATTACCGGATTATTCTGAACTCCTTATAGGTTTCCGAGAGATACATATGGTCGACCTTCTTACTATCTTAAGAGGGTTGTATCACTGAGCTTCTCTTTAAGGTCTTGCAAGGACTATATTACCTATTTTCGCTTCTAGATTTGTGAGGTATATAACACTTGTTTATATATCGAACTAGACTCTCGAGATTGATATGCTTCCGAGATAACCATAATGTATGCATTGCTTTTATTGATGATTTTGATGCGTAGAGTATTTCGAAGATGATCCTTTTCACCTTATGTTTACTCCTATATATATGAGTCAATGATCATGTATTAAGCCGACAGGAGTTACTTAGTTCTGGGACAACATATCAAGGAGATTTACTGCATACTGTAGAGCGATTTTACATGATAATAGTGACATTTCTCTTGGAGATTAACTTTTGATTTTATGACTTTCATAACACTTATGATGAAACATAAAAATACTAAAGACATGAAGAAGTCTTTGACCTATGGTAAGCACATCTTTCTCATGAAACCCATGATGCAAGGAATAACAATTTTCTTCATAATATTATAGATACAAGTCATAATGAAAACTGAACCTAGTTACTTTTACTTCAACAACTTGGTGAGGAGATGACAAATGCTTGTTTTAACTCAAAAATAATTTTCTTTACGTGATACAAAAGCCTAAGAAGGGTCTAATAAATGCGACAATGAATATTATGAGTCAAGAGAAACCCTAGAAGACCACAATGGAGGCTTTGACATAATAAATAAATAAAATGAACATGAAACCCATGCTTTAGAATATTTTCTTTTTCTTCTATTTAAATTTTAGAATAACTACATAATGACAAAGTACGATAACAATTCTGAAGATCGGGCATAGTTACATTTTTTCAAAAAATATTACAGCGAAAAGTGTCATTGTAGATTCCATTAGAGATCATTTGATCCCATATGTAGCAAAAAATTGAGTCTTCAAAGAAGATATACGATGCCCTAATTGGATTATGCACTATCAATAATATTGGTCAAGAAACGCGTTTTGTGATGTTAGAATGACAAGGAATGAAACTATAGCCTCATATTTCATGAGGATTTCTCAATTGAGAGATCAACATCAAACAATTGATGAAATATTTTATGGAAAGGAACTAATGACTACAACACTTAATGGTTTACCTGAATCATGGGACTCATCTGCATCAGGGATATGTGCCAGAAAAGAAGTTCCAAAGTTTTATGAACTATGGACTTCATGTACTCAAGAAGAATCAAGGATCATGTCTAAAGGATAGATTCAAATATTTGACAAAAGTGACTCTTAGGCATATGCAACACGTTTCAAAAGGGATGGAGGAAGAAAGAAGTTTGGATTCCAAAGAAGAAATGAAGGAAGAAGACCTTAAGGAAGAATATCCGCTCAAGGAAAGAGAGACATGTGAAAATTTCAATGCTATCGTTTCCATACATTTGGTCATTATAGAAGCGATTATCTTGAAAGATCGAATGATAGAAAAAGAAAGGGAAAAAAACATGCTATCACAATAGACATGGAGGAAATTCCAAAGAAACTTAAGACTGAAGATCTAGATATTAAAGATTTCTTTTATTTCTTTTCCCTTATAGATTATATTGTAGATAATGATGATTTGTGGCTAGTAGATAGTCGTGGCTCAAGGCACATGATAAGAGATCATGACAAGCTCACAATCCTAATGGTAAGAAGGCTATCTCAAAAGGTGGAACTTGGAGACAACAATGCTTATGCAATAAAAGGCATTGGGAAGACTTCTATTGAGCTGGAATTAGGTGAAAATGTTCATATTAACAACCTATTATATGTGCCAAGTTTGAAAAAGAATTTGGTCTCTATTTCATGCTTGGAAGATGAAGGAGACAGAGTAGCCTTTGTTGATGGAAAATTTCTTGTTTGGCCCAAAGGTTCTAGTATAGATTCCACTAGTGTAATTGGAGTTTGTGAAGGAAGGTTGTATAGAATTTTGAAACAATCTACTCAAGAACTTGTACATAATGATATTAATCCATGTGATTTTTGGCATATAAGATATGCAAATATTTACTATATAGATTTGACTGCTTTAAAACAAATGGTTTTAGGTGTTCCAAATTAGTAGGTAGAACATGAAGAATTTTGTAAAGGATGCACACTTGGGAAGAATGTCAAGAAGACCTTTTCAAGAAATGAAAGTAGATATAAGGAAATCCTAGATCTAGTCCATTATGATGTATGTGGTCTAATGATAGTAAAATCTCTTGCAGGATCTTTGTACTATGTAACATTTATTCATGATTTATCTCACAAGACGTGGATTTACTTTAAAAAGATGGATGATGGAGTATTTGACAAGTTTCAAGAATTCAATGCTGAAATAGAAAACTTGAAGGGAAAGAAAATCAAGATCTTGAAATCTGATAATGGAGGAAAATATACCTCCAAGGAGCCCGTTTTCTTTTGTAAAGAAGCAAGGTTTAAGAGGGAGTTAATAGTTCCTTACAATCCACAGCAAAATGGAGTTTTTGAAAGAAATAATAGAACCATCGAAGAATATGTGAAGGAAATTATGCACGACAAGACACTTACCTATGTTTCTATGGAGTGAAACATCTATGGAAATTGTCTACATTCAAAATAGAAGTCCTCATTGAATTTTGGAAGACAAGACTCCTAAAGAAGCATTCATCGGACATAAACCATAGGTTGGTCATTTGAGAATATCTGGTGTCTTGTTTATATTCATGTACCTAAAGATAAGAGAAGGAAGTTAGAGCCTTCAGGAAAGAAAGGAATATTCCTTGGATATAGTGAGTCATCAAAGGAATATAGAATATATGTTCCATGCGAAAATAGGTTGAACTTAGAATGGATGTGACCTTTGATTAAAATGTGTCCTATTGGAAATCCAAAGAAGTTCACATTGATGCTAATGAGGAAAAATAACATGAAGCTCCCAAGGAATAAGGTTCTAGTCCATAAAAATTGAAGAATCACACTAGAAAATAATAGAGCAAAATCATTTAACTATAACGCACATAGGCTCACAAGTTTTTTTATTATCAATAACATATATTTATACATGAGGAGAGCTATTCCATCTCCTATAATCTCTTATTCATTTCATATATTCTCTCAACAAACCAGTGCACAAATTTCTCATCAACCATAAAAAATCTCTCATCAGTCATTCCACAAATCTCTCACTAAAAAATGACAACTTTAATTAATTTCAAATGAATTATTATTCCATCATTTCTCCCCCATAATTATCATTTGGAAATATTCCAAGATCATCTTTGAATTTGCATAACTTTTTCTTAGATAGTGCTTTAGTGAATATATCAGCTACTTGTTCATCTGTTATGTAGTATTCAATCTCAATCACTCCTTATTGAACCAAATACCGAACAAAATGACGTTGAATATCAATATGCTTGGTATTCCTATGAAAAACTAGATTCTTGGGCATTTGAATAGCACTTTTATTATCACATATCAACTGATTGGGTTTCTCTTGTTGCTCCTGTAGATCCTCTAGAATTCTTCTCAACCAAACTACTTCACTTGTTGTTCTTATTTTTTATTTATACTCTACTTATGTTGTGGAGAGAGAAATTGTGGGTTGCTTGTTAGTAATCCAAGCAACTCCTACTGAACCCATGTTGGATGAATACCCTGAAGTTGATTTCCTTTCATCCATGCATCCAACCCAATCTCTATATGTATAACTGATCAGCCTAAAATATTATGTAGACTTGTATACCAAACTATAACCAACTGATCCATGAAAATATCTTAAAATCCTCTTTGTTGATTTTTAATGCAATTCCTTGGGTTCTTCCATAAATCTTGATACCATACTAACTACAAAGGAAATATTTAGTCAAATTGTAGTTAAGTAGATAAAACTTCCAACCAATTGAGGATACAAAATAACATCAACTAAATTGGAGTCATCACATCCATATAACTTTAACCCAACTTCCAAAGCAGTTGCCCCTAGCTTACAACTCAACATTCTGAACTTCTTCAGAATGTCCCAAGTATACTTGGTTTGTGACATGAAAATACCATCTTCCTTTTGCCAAACTTCAATGCCTAATAAATAATGCAACTTACCAAGATTTGTCATATCAAATTCAGAAATCAGGTGTGAATTAAATATTTGAAATAGTTCATCATTGTTCCCTATGTAGATCAAATCATGAACATATAAGACAACTATTAGAATGTATTTTCTTGATTGAAAGATATAGAGATTGGGATCAAATAAAATTTTAACTAAGACACGATCCTAAAAATACTTATCAATTCTTGAATACCATGCCCTTGGCGCTTGCCTTAGACCATACAAAGCCTTATTCAACTTATAAACATAATATTTTTTTCCTAGCACTTCAAAACCCTCAGGCTACTCCAAATAAATTTCTTCATCAACATAACCATTCACAAAAGTTGTTTTAACATCCATTTGAAAAATAGGCTATTCGTACTGAGCAACTAATGCAAGAACCATCCTAATTGTATCCAACTTTGTCAATGGGGAAAATGCCTCAGTACAATCAATTCCTTCTCTCTGTGCATAGCCCTTTGCAACTAAATGAGTGATGTACTTATCCACTGTGCCATCTAATTTATACTTGGTTTCATAAACCCATTTAGTGTCAATTACATCTTTTCCTTTTGGTAGTTTGACAAAATTCAATGTATCATTTTTCACCAAGGAATTCAATTATGCTTCCATAGCTTCATTTCGTTCTTTCTTTCTTGATGCTTCTGCATAATTTTGTGTTCATCCATTTTCATTACTTGTCCCATAAGTGCATAATTTATAGAGAAATTTGAGATCTAGTAACCCTTCTTTCAAATTTCTATCCAACATATTGATTTCTGAATGACCCCTTTCAAGCCACTTAGGTTTCTTCTTAGCTTCATCTATATTTACTGACTTGGAATTTGATTCATCACCAATATTCACTGTCTTTCCTCAATTCAAACTATACTTGTTTCGTCTGATAGATTCCCTCCTCATCAAACACAACATCTTTGCTTATTAACACATTCTTTTCTTGAGGATCAAATAACCTGTAACGTGTTGTTTCAGTATTGTATCCAAGAAAGATACACTCCACACTCTTATCATCCAATTTACTCCTCTTTTCCTTAGAAACATGTGCATATGCAGTACAACAAAAAAATTTCATATGTGCAACACTTGGTTTGTATCCTAACCATGCTTCTTTTGGAGTTAAATTCAACACTACCTTTGTAGGACATATGTTAAGAGTATATATTGTTGTGTGTACTGATTTGGCCCAAAACTTATTTCCAAGGGACTTAGTTTTTAGCATGCTCTTAGCCATTTCAACTATGGTCCTATTTTTCCTTTCTACGACTTTGTTTTGTTGAGGAGAGTATGAATTGGTAAACGCTCGCTTTATTATTCTTCCTGCAATAACTCAAAAAATCATTTTACTTGTATTCTCCCCCATTATCTCTCCTTAGTGTGAAAATGTTCAAACCACTTTGATTTTCAACTAAAGCCTTAAACTCAGGGAAATGAGAGAATATTTCAGACTTCTTCTACAAAAAATACACCCATGTCTTCCTAGAATAATCATCAATGAAAGTGAGAAAATAATGTGCCTTTCCAAGAGGCATTGTCTCCATTGGACCACACAAATCTAAATGCACCAATTCTAGATATTCTCTAGCCTTCCATGTTCTATTTGAGAAATTTCCCCTATGTTGTTTCCCAAAAATACACCTTTCACATACTTTATCATCCAACTTAATATAAGGAAGACCATTCACCATGTTCTACTTTCTTAACAACACCAAACTTTGAGAATTTATATGTCCCATCCTTAAGTGCCAAAGCTTATTATGCGCTTCTTCTGTTGCTTCAAACTCTGTGAATTACTCAAATCAAAGGAGAGCTTGAAAAAATTGTCTTTAGTCATTTCACCTCTTGCTACAACTGCATATCGATTCAACTTATCCATGATTAAACACTAACTTGTAATTTTTCTCCATCATCTCTCCTACAAAAAGTTGGTTCTTCTTCAATGTTAGTGCCAACAAAGTGTCTTCAATTAATTTCTCCTTACCAGGCATTGTTGGTATTGCAACCATGCCTTTCCCTTTTTCTTCAAAAACAATGTCATCACCAAATATGACTTTATCAAAATAATTGTACTTAATTTTGGTAAACAAGTTTTCCTGGGATGTCATATGAGTTGAAAACCTTGAATCAATATGCCATGCTTCACTTTCTTCACTATGTGCCTTCAAACTTGAGATGAATAACTTTTCATTTCTAGTTTCTTCGACAATTGTATTGGCACCCTTATGCTCTATATCTCGCATTTTTGCATAACAATTTCTTTCAAGATGGCCAAATATTTGGCAATAATAACACGATGGCCCTCTACTTCTTCCTCCAATTCTACCTCTATCTCTTCTTTGTCCTCTTGCATGAGATCCATCTCTGTCTCTTCCTTTTAATTGACTGGGATTCCTTCCTATGCCTCTTGAAGGAGATGCATTTCCTTATGAACTCTGATGATTTCTATTTTGATTATGATTCTGATATTGACCCCCGCTCCTTCCTCGTCCTCTATGCTTTACATAAAAGGCATGTTCCACTTGCTCAGATGTTTGATTTTCTTCAACAATTAACAAGAATCCACTTAATTAATCAATTTTCATTGTATTTAAGTCTTTAGAGATCATAATACTAGTGGTGACCAAGGCTGAAATTTAGGCATAACATTTTTTAAAATCTTCTTAATTAGCTTTCTTTTTGGAACATATTCACCTGATGACTTCATCTAATTAACAAGATCTTGCACTTTTGTGATGTAATCATGAATGAATTCATTACTTTGCATATAAGCATTTTCCAAATTCCTTCTTAATGTTTGTAATTTAGCTACAACCACTCCATCATATGTGTTCTTTACAATATCCCATGTTTCCTTGGATGATACTACACCACTGATTCTTGGAAATATAGATTCTTCAACAACGCTTCTATAAGTGAAAGTGTTTCATTATCTTTCTTAATAAGTTCCTTAAGAGATTTCTTTTCATCACCACTTAATGCTTTGAATTCATAAGGAGAAAGTATAGTATATCCATCAGTTACAAGTTCCCATAAATCTTTACTGATGAATATAGGTTGCATGTGTTTGCTCCAATAAAAATAATTTGTGCCAACAAGTTTAGGCAACACAATAGTGCTTGTTGCCATGAGGAGAGTAAGAGAGAAATAAAAAAATAAAATACGCAAAAGAAAACCATGTGTCCCACTTCAACTCAGGGCAAGAACCAATGTCCTAGAAATTAAGACTCAACCACCACCACAAAATACTATTTTTATTAAATAGAGAATACAAAATGCCATAACAAGCACACAATTACAACCAAGTTATTCTTATGAATAAAAGTGATTAATACTAAATCACCTTCAGTTTTCAACTTTGTTACATATCAATCCCCTTTTAAAAGGTATAACAAAAAATATTCTTTTAATTTCTTTTTTAAATACCTAAAATTTTTAAATTAAATACAAACTCTACTTAAAAAACCATTCATTCTCTCATTTTGTCCCTCTACCTTCATTTTCCCACTAATTCTCTCTCATTCCCTCCCTACATTAACAAATAAACAAAGTCTCTTTATTCACTCACATTAAATGAGCCATTACCACATATATGTTAGTAGTGATCTTCAAAAATCATTCCAGGTTGGTGTTTTCCACTAATTCACTCTCATCAAATATTAAATGAAATAATCATTTGTCCTTTTCTAAATTCTTTAAAAGCTATTTAATAGTGAACTTACCTTTCTGCCAAAGTTTGAAATTTATTCAATCCAGGACATGAATGCAATAAGACTCTACGTAGGTGCAAACACTATGCATGTACTTAGCTCCTCACAAATGTACAAATCCTTCATGCGGCATGCTCAGTCCATGGAGGCACGTAATTAGGAACCAGTCCTCATAGTATGCAAGTCCCCATTCGGCCTACATTTCATATTTCAACGCAGCGTTCAATTACTTTGCAGATTAAGACTTAATCACAGATTCACAAAATATCCACACTGCAATGACTTCAATGCTCAAGGTTCAAGACGGCAATGGCTCAACGTTGCAACAACTCAACTACTCCACGACTGGTACACAGAACTCCTCCACAATGACTCAATGGCTCAACAACTATACAGGACTTCCTCCACGGTGGGGCAACTCCGCCTTCTCCCACACAAGCTCTCGAGTGCCTTCACAATGTTCTAAATTTTTTAAAGTTTATCAAAATCTTTCGGCAATGGATCTGATACCAAATGAAAATCATCCCAACAAATAATTAAGCAAAATCATTTAACTATAATGCACATAAATTCACAAAATTCAAATATTTATACATGAGAGATTGTTATTTCCTATAATCTTTGAGTCATTTCCTATATTATCTCAACAATTAATCTACAATTTTTCATTAATCATCCACAAATCTCTTATTAGTTATTCCACTGATCTCTCCATAGATCTATCACTAAAAAATAACAACTTTAATTAATTTCAAATGAATAATTATTCCATCAAAACTTTTCAAAACATCCTGTTGATCATCAAGAAGAGCCAAAGGGGTCTAGCAATTGAGTGGATCTAATTGTTGTTCTTGAAACTAAGAAGAGACCAACTTGGCTTAGATCCACTTTCAAGAAGCGGAAGGACATGTAGCACCACGTGGCACCTTCATGGAAAGAAAGAGGCCAAAGAGGTATTCTAGATATGCAACATTAATGACTAACCTTATTGATTTTGAGCCTTCCACCTTCGATGAAGAAACTAGCCAACAAGTTTGGAATGATGAAATGTTGGAAGAATACTAATCGATTATGAAGAATGACGTATGGGAGATTGTCACGAGGCTTAAAGGAAAAGCAACCCTAAGCTCAAAGTGGGTATACAAGATCAAGCATGTAGTGGATGAAAGTATTGATAAATACAAGGCTAGATTTGTGGCTAGAGGGTTTTCCGAGAAAGAGGGAGAAGATTATGATGAGACCTTTGCTCTGGTTGCCAGGTATACTACCATTAGATCCATCATTTCTATTGCTTCTCCTATGGGTTGGAATTTACATCAGATGGATGTAAATATTGTTTTTCTTAATGGAATAGTTGATGAAGAAGTGTACATTGACAACTTCAAGGTTTTGAGGTTCATGGAAGAGAGTCTCATGTCTGAAGATTGAATAAAGCCTTGTATTGACTTAAAAAAGCATGGAGAGCCTGGTATTCGCAAATTGACAACTACCTGACAAGACTTAGTTTCTCCAAAAGTGATTTTGATCCAAACTTGTATTTCAAGGTTAAGAAGAATGAACCTGTGATTCCGTTATTATATGTTGATGACTTATTTTTTATAGGTGTGGAGCATTTAGTTATTCGGTGTAAGAGGAAGCTAGCTTTTGAATTTGATATGAAGGATCTTGGGTTAATGCACTACTATTTGGGGCTAAAAGTGTAGCAAAAGCCCAATGAAGCATTTCTTGGTCAAGTAAAATATATTATCAAGATCCTGCAAAAATTTGCAATGATGGATGGTGACAAATATGAGAAAGTTGAAAGACTCTGAGTTTGATTTGGTATCCATCCATGTACCAAAAGCTGATTGGCTTACTTATGTATTTGGTTAACAGTAGGTCGAACAATTTCTAAGCAGTAGACACTTTGAGCCAATTCCGGGTGGAACGGAGACATGACCACTGGATTGCAACAAAGCATGTATTGAGATATTTGCATGGTATGATTGATTATGGTTTGAGATATGTCTCAACTAGTGATATATAACTACATGGATATAAAGATGCATATTGGGCGGGGAGTGCTTAAGACATAAAGATTAAATCTAGAGGTTGCTTCAGTTCGAGCTTCACTATGATTTTGTGGATGAACTAGAAGCAGAAATTTGTTGCACTCAATATTGTTGAGGCAGAGTATATTGCAGTTGGCTTAGTGAGTTGTGAATCAATGTGGCTTGGAAGTTACTCATGGGATTTTTTTATCATGTGCTAGAGCCGACTGTGATATATTGTGATAATCAAAGTTATGTGAAGCTAACATAGAACCAATTTTCCATGATAGGACGAAGAACATCGATATAGTACCACTTCATTCGTGACATGGTGCACTCAATACTACCTAGGAAAAATATATTGGGGAAAACGTAGTGAGTTGTGAAGCAATGTGGCTTTAGAAGTTACTTGCGGGACCATTTGATCATGTGCTAGATCTGAATGTGATATATTGTGATAATCAAAGTTGTGTGAAGCTAACAGAGAATCTAGTTTTCTATGATATGTTGAAGCACGTCGAGTGAGTACCACTTCATTCGTGACATGGTGTAGAACGGAGCAATAAAACTCTAATATGTGTCTACGGATGAGAAAATTGTTGATATTCTTATAAAGCCTCTATCTAGAGCAAAGTTTGCATGCTTTAGAGACAAGATTGGATTTGTTGAGAATGCCTCTCTCATTGAGAGGGAGTATTGATGAAATAACATCATGGACTGATATTCTCCTTGTGTCATATGCGACAAAAATTAGAGAGAATGGTTTGCCAAAGGATAGTCATTCTTCCTTTGTTAAGTATATTGAACAAAATTCGGAAGAATGGTCCTTCAGGCCCAACATTACTCAAATAGTGTGTGGCCTTTCAACATCGATATCATTTAGCATTAGGCCCAGAATTACTTAGACAGGGTGTGGCCTTTAGGGATTCACCATGTGTCAAGTACCGACCAGAATGATGGTGAACCAAGACTAATCTGTATACCATGTGACAAATAGACCGGAATTATAGTGACTAGTTGATGTTAATGATGTACCATATGTTAGGAGTACCAACAAAAATTATGGTGAGGATACACCATGTGTCAGAGGTAACGACCAAAACTATAGTTGATCTACCATGTGTCAGGAGTACCGACTAGAATTATGGTGAGAATACAACATGTATTAGAGGCACTGGCCAAAATTATGGTAGCTTGTTGATGTTGTTGACCTACCATGTGTCAAAATTATTTGGCAAAATTATGGTAGCTAAATGATGTTGATATTATTGATGAATTGTTATAACCTTTTCTCAGAGAAATTTGTCAACATGAAGAACACATGTTTGGTCATTATGAATACCTCCCTAGCTAAGAGGTGTTCAGAAACTAAGTTCAATGTAGTTTAACACTTAATTCATCTTCTTGATAATTACTTGTGAATATTAGATGTCTTCTTATTACTTCTTATGTCTTCTTCATCAAACAATTATACAATTGTTCTAAACATAAAGATCACAATGAGACAAGAGAGACCAAAAATTAGGTCAGAGGTCACGGAAAAAACCATAAAGGGAAAACCCAACAATCATTCTCTTATAGAATCAAATCAAAATGAGATATATCCAAGACCAAGACCAAATTTCCACAAAGATGCCAAGTCAAACCCTCCTCCAAAAGTCAAAGTCAACACTAGTCAAACTTCTTCAATAGTGGTCAAAATCAAAATTTCGATCATGAAGTAGAGGCTGCATTTCGGCTTGCAATTACCTTAGAAAATTATACCTTGTTCCACAAAAATTTCTTCCACACCTGCGAGCTGCAGTAGGGTAAAAAATTTGGTTTTCTTCTTGTATCTTGACTTCCTTATCTCTGCTTTGACTTCAACCTTCTTCCTTCTTTGTTAGGTGAAAATGATACTATACGATGTGATGAATGAATTAGCTCTCCAAGAGGTTGAACTACCTATTTTATATAGTTGTACAAGAGGTTTGGATATGTGCCACTAGGCCGACTTGGTCATCTTGTGGGCTTATGACTCAAAAATAAAATTCAAAATTTTTTTCTTACAAATTTCCAAATGGGACATGACTCAAATAATTTTTTCTTTTGACTCTAGCCATGAAAAACATGATTTGACAAAAATATAATAAATACATCGATGATAGATTTATATTATGAAGACAGAACCTAGTGAAGCGACAAAATTCAAAATTATTTGTTCTTTTAATATTTTAAATACACAATGTATTATAAGTAATATTTTATTAATAAGATCAATGTACAAGAGTGATTGAATGTTACAATGAGGGCTCACTTATATACCTAGGTAGGTTCCCCTTCATGACTAGAAATGTATTTTTAGACATGCCTTTCCATTTAACTAATGACTATTTAAATAATTATTACTTTGATTTTGATTTTTTATAATTTATTGTATTTATTTATTTTAAATTATAAAAGCTTTTGTCATAAAAGTTTCTTGTTGACAATTTATTCACCTCGTCCATGTCATTCGACATGCGTAATGATATTATTGAACTTTATCTAGTTTCTCTCTCATTTTTTTATTAAATATATATAATTATATATAATATATAATATATATATATATATATAATATTACTTTATAAAAAATATATATATAATATAAATTATAATTAAAAAGTTAAATTATAATTATTATAAAGCATTTGTTAAGTTTCTTCCTATATATTGTCATGTCTTCCTCGAAAGCTCTTCCATTGACTGCTAGTGTCGTTTTCTGCTTTTCTCTTGCTCGGAAAAGGTAGAAGAGCTAAAAGGTCCTATTGAAACTTGCAATACCTATTTCCCTCGACACTTCCAATGCCCCAAATCACATAAATCCTTGGCGATTGAACACAAATATGCCCAATTTTTGTATGCGCTCATGCTCGTCCTTCCTTGCAGCGTTACGATCCTCTATGAAGACTTCAACTTTCCCAATTTTACTAACAACCACTAGAGAATCTTCAGCATTGGAAACCACCAATTTTCCAAAAATGAAAGCAGTCACACTAGTAGTACCGATGCGAAGACCCAATTTAAAAAATTCTTCATTTGTTCTCAAGTACCCAACTTTAACTACATCTTCAAGAATTTTATTATCAAGAAGCTTTTTACTATCAAGAAGATTATTTTTAATGGTAGATTCAATTTATGAATTTACTTGATTTTTTATTGTCTGAAGTAGGGCTTCCGAGATATTGTGATCAATACTTTCAGTAGTAAAATCTGCAGCGTGGCAACCAATGTGACCATCAAATACATTGGAAAATGAGACGTCCTCAGTTTGATTCCCTGCCCCTTCAACTCTTTGTTTTATGGTGGGTGAATATTTTGTGTGCATCTCAACTCTGAATTGGTTCTCTGGCATATCATATAGTCTACGAACACTTTGTTATCTTCATAAAACTCCTTCGAATTTCCAAAAGAATTAGTCTTAGAT
>APFE031374739.1:1888-17008 GCA_000404065.3 Pinus taeda | reverse complement strand
TGTATTGAGATACCTCAGAGGCACTACTTAGTTTGGGTTATGGTATAGACAAATAGAGGGAGTGAAGCTTCAAGGCTTCACTGATGCATATTGGGCAGGAAGTCCATCCGACAGGAAGAGAACATCAGGAGGGATCTTTAGTGTTGGGTCAGCAGTAGTTTCTTGGTACAACAGGAAATAGAGATTGGTTGCACTCAGTTTGACAGAGGCAGAGTACATGGCTGCAAGTCAGGAAGCATGTGAGGCTATCTTGATGAGGAAGATCTTGGTTGGTTTGTTTGGTCAAAAGATGGATCCGACGGTGATTTATTGTGATAATAAGAGTTGTATCAAACTCTCTAAAAATCTAGTCTTTCATAATTTGTCCAAGCATATTGATATTCGATATCATCATCTCAGATATTGTGTATTGAGGCGGATCATGTTATTAGATTACATTCCCAAGGAGGAGCAAGATGTTGACATCTTGACAAAGGCATTGTCAAGATGTAAATTCGAGTTTCATGGAGACAGGAATGGGGTAGTTGATAATCCCTTGCTTGTTGAGAGGGAGTGTTGAAAAATGGCAACAAGAAATTCCAGTTTAATTTTTCGTTGAATTAAAATATGAATTAAATTTGAATTCTATTCTCATAGCAACTTAAAATAGTTAAATTAAGTTTTTTAAACTTACTTAACTTAGGAAATTCAAGTTGGAAGTCTTTTAAAAGTCATGTATATGTTTTCCCTATTTTGTAGGACTCCAGTGTGAGTTAATTGTGAGTTGTAAAATAGAAGACTTAGTTTCGTGAGTCAGTTCAGTTAAATTAGTTCTCAAACTAATTGAGAGAACTCATAGTGAGTTAACAGTCAGTGGTGACACTAATGAACTCCACCACTGCTACTCTAGTTAACTGAATATTTACTCACCAGAAACTCATGCATGTCGCTTCTAAGAAAGACCCAGTTGATACTAGAGTGTTGAGACAATGCATTATTTGTTTTAGATTTTTCTGAGTTGCACTGATAATGCATGCATTCAGGAACTGATCCTTGAGGGATTGCGCTATTTTTAGAGGCTTTATTTTCCTTTAAATACAAGCTATCCTTCATAGGAATTACACATTGGAATAGATACTTAGAGATCTTGTGAAGAGGCTAAGATTTGGCCTTTAGCTTGCTTATGAGTTGGAGATTGAATTTGCTGAGTGCTGGGATTGTTCTAGAGAGAACAAGCATTGTAATTTCATCTTTATTTTCCAAATTAATACAAAACAGATAATGGGGTTTTGGGTTGTGGCTTTCCCCTGATATTTATTGTGTTATGTGCCTTTGATTCTCTTCCTCTATTGATTATTATTTGCTCGATGTTTATGGGCTTTCGCTGTAAAGAGTAGAAGTAGATTCTTGTCTCTTGCTTTAGCAAATTGCATTATCTTGTGAATCTACAATATTTTCTACAAAATAGACATGGAGTTTCTAGTTTGTTTCTGATTTGGTAAGTTGACAACTACAACATAAATATTGGTCCATTGTTTTGCACTCCAGGTTGCTGGAATTAATATGGTACTGTTTTGTTTCACTTCTCAAACAAAAATTAACAAAAAACACTTCCTTGAAAATCCTGAAGGTTGAAGGCCTTACGCGACTTATGGAAGCATGTTGGTCCTTTCAATCTTGGGAATCCTGGGGAATTTACAAAGTTAGAACTAGCACATATAGCTGCTAATCGTTTTATACTTATTCATACTAGAAAAGAGTTGTATATTTTTCTATGAAATGGCTGATTATTATTCATGGAGCATGCAATGGATTTAGTCTTGTGGTTCAGAAGGTATTTAGTTTTCTTGGTACTTGCCTGCAAGACGATATAGGAAATTCAATTGTAGACAATCCGTCCTTCATAATTAGTGTGTTGGTCAAGGGAAAATCTACAATTCCCATATTTGGAAGCTTGAACCTTATTTTTTCTTGGTGTGAATAACAATTGTTGCTTTATTTTATTGCAGGTTGTAAAGGAGACAATAGAACCTAATGCAAAGATTGAGTTCAGACAAAACACGGAAGATGATCCAAACAAAAGGAAACCTGATATTACTAAAGAAAAATATCTACCTTGCTGGGAACCCAAATTGTCCCTAAGAAAGGGTCTTCCCCTAATGGTCGAGGATTTCCGTTGTCATGTTTTTGGAGATGAGAAGGATGGGAGTGTAAAGAACAAACATACCTCTCTGAATGACAGCTGAAATATCAAAATTCTCTGCACCTAGACAATGGGTGTCTAATTGCATAACATGGCATTATTAACATGCAAGGGAATATCTTGTGCACATATCACAGTTGATGAGAAGCCCGACTAGAGTTCTTTTAGATTAGGTTTATTCATTCATTTTCGGCATATCTCCTATCTCAGTTTCTATAGAATATGTTTGCATGATTTATATTCTGAAGTTATGTAATAACATTAGGCTCTTGATAATTTAACCAGTTATTTGAAAGATCCCAAAGTAACTCGTGTTATTAATATTAATTTTGTACATGTGCATTACAACTCTATTCAAAAACTTTTAAATATATACACCTCTATTTAAAAAAATTACAACCATGAGAGAATCCCAAAGCAACTAGTTTTATTAACCAGTGCCATGTTAACTCATTATTGTTCTTTTTCGTTACCATTTCCAAGAATTTCATGTTCCCTTTGATTTGAATTTGACCTTTCCGTGAGCTCAACCTTTTTGAGAGATTTCTCTCCAAAATTACAATATCTTCTTCAACCATCCAACACGTGAAAATTCAATACATGTGGTTTGACCGCTGTGATTTTGGTTAAATAAAATTAATTTTATTTTATAAATTTGTCAAATTTTGACTTACATTTATTGTTCCATTATCATTATATGTGTTGTAGCATCCATTGTCATTTGAAGTTTCTTAATAATATTACAAAAAAAAATAATAATAATAAAAGAAAAAAATCCAATATTATGTATGGGTTTCTAAAAATTCAAAAAGATCTAAACGCTAGAGTATTATTTTGTTGTTTAAAAAAAATCGACAATGTAAATGGGCCTGACCCATTTACTAAAGTTCACGCAGGTTCAAGAGGTGCAATCAAGTGATAACTCGATAAGCACATTGAGGTGTGTTGTGGGGAAGCAACGAGCACGAAAATTAATTCAAGCTTAACCCACGCAGTTGACCGTGATGTTGGCATGGTTGACCGTGATCTACGGCCTGAGATTACTATGGGGGTTCAACTCTGATAAATCTCTCGTACTTTCCTTACCCCCGCACTTGGCCACCCAAATCATTTTGCTCCATGTTGCTCACTCCACATCTTCCGCCACCTTCCTTCGTTAATCGACCACATCACTCATTGTACCCCGTCACCTCATCCACCACTCCATTAATACACAACATTTATTGCATATTTTTTCCCCCGTTTGGTTATTGTATATAATCAAAGTGTAAAAGAGAACATTGTATTAATCATTCGCTTGTAAAACAGAGCAACTTCTTTTCTAATTCAATTTTCCGAGTCAGCAATTGCCTTCAACAAATGTATTCCGATTCAACAACTATCTTCAACAACTGTCACCCACCAGACAACATGGCCAAGAAAGTGGTTGAGTGGGCCTATGACCCTCACCAAGTTATTTCCAAGAGGAGGATGGAGAATGGTTATTCATCATTTGTACATGAGAGTAGACCAGAAACAGAGAAGATGGCAAATGAAGGTTTACAGGTCACCCAGGGGGCGGAGATTGAAAATCGTGGCATTTCAGAAAAGGGTGCCAAGAGGGCTAGAGAAAATGTTATTGACTTGGATGAAGAAGGAGCAAAAGCAGCCAAAAGAGCTAAACTTTTGGATGTAGTGCATGCAACCCAACCTGGCCTAATAATTCAATTAGGAGAAATTAATTGCGGGTTAACCACTTACAAATATTAATATGGGCTTTATTGACTCTTTACTATGACGTGATCCCATGACATAAATAAGGGGGTTAGGGTGGGACCCTAACAAAATATGGAGGCTCAAGTTGAGTCTCAAATTGTTCCTGAAAAATCAAGATTGTTATCTGCTATGGACTTGGAGAGAAGTCAATTTAAAATTGCTTTCTCTCATCCTACTGAGATGTATCTGCCAACAGTTTAAAAACTGTTAATTTGACTATTGATACTCACAAGCTTCCCATGCTTGACAAGATCAACTTGCATATGCAAACTGGGCAATTAATTGTTAATGACTTACACAAAACTAATGTAGCTTCTATTAAAGTAGAGAAAATGTTGAACAAGGTAATTCAGCAGCTGAAATTGGAAAAATCCAATTCAAGGGCCCTGAATGCCTAGGTAGAAGAATTGAAGAACATTATTGTCAAGATAGGTATCAACCCTGATGATCAACCTGGAGTACAAGAACTATTGAAATCTGTGAAGGCAGAGATTGGAGTTTTAAAGAAAAAGTTACATCTGCCTACAGGAGAACATCCCATTGCTGTAGGGATAACTGAAGTAGAGAATGAAAAGGAGAAGCTATTACAAGACATATTGCAGAAAACTGAAGAAGTTTCTTTACTTAAAGAATCTTTGGATAAATTGCAACAATAAGTGAGTTCTCATGTTTGTAAAATAGTCATGCCAACAAATGTAGAAGATCCAGCAACACAGGTATTGCAGTTGGCAACAGAATTGAAAATGGTTGAACATGATACCATGAAAGTATAAAGGGAGTTGGAAACGACCTGCAAATTGTTAAATTTGAGTGAAGAAGAAGCAAGGACAGAAAAGGAGAATGTGAATAAGTACCGGGAAGATCTATTAAGTATTGAAGAAGAGGTGAAAAGGTTGAAAGAAAAAATGAAGGGTAATATGTCCTTAATTCAAGCCAAGGAGATTTTATGGGATGAAATCATTGAGATTATCAGGAAAATCTAGGAGTTCCTTGTCATTATGTTTGATGAAAAAGCACTGGTCAGAGATATGGAAGGTGAAGTTATGAAGGACAAGAAGAAAGGTCTAGATAGATCAAAATTTGCTAAAAGAATGATAGATTTCATCAATTCCAAGTCTGCTTTAGATCTTAAAGAGCATGACCTTCCAGACATGACACTATGTGCAATTGATTTCAACAAAATGATTGTTAGAAATGTCTATAGGAATACTACTGAAAAGAAATTAAAAGAGATGAAGGAATTTGTCTCTAATTTTACCATACTATTTGATAAAAGAGTGAGGGTTGTGCTTCCCTCTTGCTGGGATTTACAGGGAAATATGCTACCATGGAAAACATATGAAACTTTGTTGGTTGAAACAAAGAGAAATATTGATAACACTCATGAAAAGACAAAAATATTGAAGGGAACCACTATTGTAAACTATCTCCATAAAGATTTTAAACTTCTGTGGATGGTGCAAACTTTGTTTACAGATAAGCCTACTTATGGTAGGATTACAACATTTAGGATAACACTTTATAAACTAGAAGAAGCACCTAAATCAAATGTTCCACTGTGGAGAAAGTGCAAGGAATGGATGATAGAATAGGCAAATGATACATCAACAGATCAACCTGATAAAGGCTCAGATTCAAACAGTGATCAGCAATCACCAATCATAGTTTAATTTCTGTTATCTTATTTTCTGGGAAAGAGGTGTCTTTTTTCCTCTAATGTAACATTTTAAAATGACTTTTACTTTTAGATAGTTAAATAAGCAATTTCACAATTATGACAGTTACCAACTGTCCCATGAATGTATAAAAAGATGAAAAGTTATGAAAAAAGGGTTAGATTTTGGTAGAGGGAAAGGCTATACTATTTTGTACTCAATAAACTAATGATTAATAAAAGAATCAGGAGTTTCCATACATGTTTGGTATGATTTTTTTTTTTTATTATTTCTCCACTATGTGTCATTGTGTTTATTCATCTCTTTAAAAATGGTAATGAAGCTGCATGTCTTTATTTACTTATGTAAATGAATTTAAATTCCTTAAAGGGTGCTCCCATATTTAAAACCTCTTTCTATATGTTTCCTCTAAATTACAAAGAATAGTTCCTGTTAAACACATCATATTGTCTTTAATTTCTTTACATATTCTTCACATCACATTCATATTCAACATCACATGGCATTTTGAGACTTTTTCAGTCATTTAAATATTGGGTATTTAAAGTCAAGTCTTTCAAATTCTTCAAATAGAGATTCAACAGAGATATAAGTGACAAACATAATAAATCATTAATGTCTTAGGCACAATTTATCCATAGCTAGGAAATTGGTTTCCTAAGGGACAACATTAATTGGCATTGTCACTAGGTAGAGAAGACAAGAAAACTTTTCCCTGGGTTTTCAATATTTTCCTCTGGTTGTTTAGTGAGGAGGAAATTTTGGCTGCAGTGAAAACAAGATTAATAATTCTAGCTCCAAAAAGGCCTCATAAAAGGTTAGACACCTCACAGAAGAAACTCCTAGCCCTTTTAGACCCTGAGAGGCTAGTTTCCAAGAGGGTTGGAAGGCCAAAAGCTCTACTTACACCAAGTCCTACACTGTCTGCACCTGGCAGTAGTTCGACTCATTTTTCATTCAAACATTCATCTTCTATTGACCAACAATCATCTTTTACATCCAATTCATTTCAAGAACTCAACTGTCAAGAACAGGTTCTAGAGTCAGTTTCTTTTTTAATATCTGCTATAGTTATTCAACCTGAACCCATAACTACATTACCATCTTCTCATACTCCATTTACCCCTCAGTCAGGTTCTACATCTATTGTCAATCAGGGTTCAGTAAGCTCAGGAGCAAATATGGAAGCACCTGCATTTTTTATGAATAGGTATGCACCTATTCAATTGCCACCACAATTGAATCAATTGCCACAAGAAGATTTGAAGATTCTTCCTTGTTTCAAAGGAGAGGATGAAAAAACAGTAGAGAATCATATAGCAGTCTTTTGTAATTTTGCAGAGAACCTAAATGTTGAACATTTAGATGTTGTTCTAAGACTTTTTGTGCAATCCTTGGATGGCAAAGCAAGAAAATGGTTCAAAGGACTTCCTAATAACTCTATCCCTACATGGGAAGAGATGGAGTGCTTGTTCATTCAGAGAAGGGGGGCGAAGAGAGACCATGGATATTCACTCACAGAGTTCAATGCAATTAATAAGAATCCTGATGAAAGTGTTGTATAATTCATCAGAAGGTTTAATAAATTGTATAATAGTCTTCTAGTGGAAATTAAGCCCCATCCTGCTGGTGCAAAAATAACTTTTGCAGGGGCTTTTGAGTCAAATTTTGGATTTACATTGAGGGAGAGAAGATCCCCAACCCTTGATCAGATCCAACATTTTAATTCTTAGTATATAAGACAACCTCTGCAAATTCTACAGAAGGAGAGAAAAGATCAAGATCAGATTCAAGCATCATTGTATCTAGAGGCAGATCCTGATGAAGTACCACAACATTCCAAGGACGATGATGATCAGATTGCCACGTTGTATGCAGTAGATGAAGATGAACTAGGTGTCAAAGGAGAAGAATATGAATATGCTGAAACAAATGTAATTTATAATGAAAATGAAATTGATGAGTATTGGAAACAACTTACTAACTTTATGCAAGCAGAATTACATAAGAAATATGACTTGAGATCAAGGAAAAGATCTAGAAGTCAAGAGGAAGAAGTTGAGCAACAAGTGCCAACTCCATTACCAAAGGTGACTCCACAAGAACCCCAGCCTGAAAAACAAGTAAATAAAGGAAAGCAACAACATAATACAAATAGCAAGACTCAAATACTTCAAGGTGAGTCTTCTCAAGATGAAAGTAAAAAAATCCCTTTAGAAAAACTTGTTTCCATTCCACAAGAGATTTCAGCCATAAAGAGAGGTGAAGATGAAAATGAAAAGAATACTAAACAGAGTCATGTTTGGTCTTACCAAAGAATTGGAAAAAATCAGAATTCAAATTCCCCTCACAGAGTTGGTCAAAACACTAGTCTATCAAAGAGAGATTGTTGAGTTTGTTAATCTAAAAGAGAATTTGAATGTAAATGACACTGTGAATCTGCAGGATGATAAACCAATAGTGGTTTTTGGTCCACACGTGGAGGAGGTAGATCCTTCAACACCTCCTTTCTATATTTCCTTATTGATCCATGATTTCCTCTTGCATAATTGTATGTTTGATTCAGGAGCTTCACATAACCTCATGCCATTGTCAGTAATGAAACATCTAAACCTACAAGTTACTAAACCCTATAGAGACTTGTACTCTTTTGATTCAAATAAATTTAAGTGTCTAGGGGTCATTAAAGATATTGTGGTGTCACTAGCCTAGATCCCAACTAGAAGCTTGGTAATGGATGTAGTGGTAGCAGATACCCCTACTAGGTTTTGAATGTTACTATCTAGATCATGGGGGGCCAAATTGGGTGGTGTTTTGAAGCTATATTTTACATATGCTATTATACCAACTTTTGGTGGGGAAGAAAGGACGTTGTATAGAGAAACTATATTTGTAAAAACAATTACAAAAAACAGAGCAAGAAATTCACCTATATATAGCCAGGAGAAAGATGGCTTTGCTTGCTTCATGGTGCATGATAATGCAGAATTGGCTAAAGATAACCAAAAGCAATTTACTTCAGCCAGTGTAAACACAAAGCGGCAAACAGAAGGGGTGTGGAAATGATTCTTTAATGGAGCCTATTCTAAGGAAGGAACAGATGTTGGTTTCCTTCTAATTGCACTTGGAGGTAACATGTTCCCTTTTTCTTTTAAATTGGAGTTCAAAGCAACACACAATGTGGTAGAATATGAATCCTTGATCATTGCTCTGCAAACAGCTAAACAAATGGGAGTCAAATCAATTTCTATTTTTGGAGATTCAGAGCTTATTATAAAACAAATAAAAAACCATTTCCAGACAAAACACCCTAGGCTTAGGGCATATAGGAATGAAGTGTGGGATTTGGTTGAGAACTTCTTTGAAGCTTTCAACATTCAGTTCCTTCCAAGGGATGGAAACTGATTAGCAGACTCATTGGTTGTGGTTGCTAGTACTTTTAGGCCTCCTAATAATCCATGGCTAAGATATGCGGTTGAAATGAGACATAGGTCTTCTGTCCTTGATAATATAAAGCATTGGTAGATATTTGAATATGATCAATAGATTAAATAATTTTTGGCTATGATTGGAGAGTTTTAGGATACTGAGATTGATCAAGATGAAGATGAAGCAACAAACGATGTAGAAGTAAGTGGTTCGAAAAATTTTGTTTTTAATCAAAAAGTTTTTCAATTGAAAAATAATATTCTACCAAGGGGACTTGTTCCTCTTGAAATATTTTTTTAACTCTAATGATGTAGCTATCAGTTTAGAAAAAATTCTACAAGATGAACATATTCAGGATTGTAATATTGGAACTCAGGAAGAGCCCAGGTTAATCAAATTGTTTGATGGAGTTCCACTTAATTATAAGGAAAGATATCTTAAGATTTTTAAGGAATACATTGATGTTTTTGCTTGGTCCTATGAGGATCTCAAAACATATGATACAAATATTATTCAACACAAGATTCCCTTGAAACAGGGGATAAAACCATTTAAGCAAAAACTTAGACAAATAAATCCACTTCTTTTACTAACAATTGAGAAAGAGGTAAAAATGTTGCTTGATGCTAAAATAATAATTCCACTTAGGTACTTTGAATGGGCGGCCAATTTAGTGTGTGTAAGGAAGAAAAATGGAGAGATAAGGCTATGTGTGGACTTTAGAAATCTCAATAGGGCTTCCTTAAAAGATAACTACCCATTACCTAAAATGGATCATGTATTACAGAAGGTAACAGGATCATTTAGGATGTCATTGTTGGATGGGTTCTCTGGGTATAATTAGATGGTCGTGGATAAAGAAGACCAGAAAGAAACTACATTCACAACTCCCTGGGGAACTTTTATGTACACTCGAATACCTTTTGGGCTAATGAATGTAGGTGCTACATTTCATAGGGCTATGGACATTGCTTTTGTGGGTGACAAGTTTGTAGTGATATATTTGGATGATATTACTGTCTTCTCTAAGTCTGATGAGGAGCATCTAAACCATCTTAAAAATACTTTTGAGAAATATAGAAAGTTCAGGCTTTCCTTGAATCCTAAGAAGCCTATTTTTGCTCTTAAAGAGGGCAAATTGCTGGGGCATATTGTTTATAGGGATGGAGTGAAGATAGATCCAACAAGAGTGCAAGCTATGCAAAAAATACCCTTGCCCAGGAGTAAGAAAGACATTCAAAGATTTTTGGGAAAAAATAAACTTTTTAAGGAGGTTCATGTCCAACTATGCAGAAATTGTAAAGGAAATTACAAAGATGCTGAAGAAGGAGAATGAAGCACATTGGACCAAGGGATCCAAAGAGTCATTCTCCATGATTAAAGAGGCATTACAAGCAGCTCCAGTCCTAATCAACCCTAATTATCAAAGGCCTTTCCAAGTTTTTTCATTCACATCACCTAATTTAATAGTTGTTGTATTGTTGCAAAAAAATGATGAAGAGAATGAGCAGGCAGTTGCTTTCTTTAGCAAGATTCTCAGGGATGTTGAACTAAAGTATAATATTCTTGAAAAACAGGTATATGCTTTGGTAAAATCCCTAAAGGCCTTTAGAACTTATGTGTTGTAGTCACAAATCATTGCTTATGTGCCAAATGTTGTAGTAAAAGATGTATTAGTACAGAGTGATGTAGAAGGCAAAAGAGGAAAATGGATAGCCAAGATACAAGAGTATGACTTGGACATAAAACCCACAAAGTTAGTGAAACGGAAAGGATTGGCAAAGGTGTTGACAGAGTCGAACTTCCAGTGATTGGGAATCAACTTGTTGACACCTGTGAATGAAGGAACAATTGAAGAAAGTGAAGAAAAGCTAGATCCAGGTATGAAGATCAGACATACATTTTTATGTTCAAAATGGTATAAGCATATAGTACATTATTTATGTTTCCTATCTTGTCCTCAATCCTTGGATAGAACAAAGTATAGAACATTAAAGATCAAAGCACAACCATATGTAATTGTTGAGGGCATATTGTATTGGAAGGATCTGGTAGGAATTTTGTTGTTATGTTTAACAAAAGATGAATCCACAGAAACCATCAAGGATTATCATGAGAAGTTACGTGGAGGACACTATAGTTGGAAAGCTACTGCTCATAAAATCCTCCAAGCAGGGTTTTATTGTCCCACTCTATTTGGTGATACATTTAAGTTCGTCAGAGGCTGTCAGAAGTGTCAGCTTTTTACTGAGAAAAAGAGGCTAGCTCCCTTGCCTTTGATCCCAGTCTTCATAGAAGAACCATTTAGACAATGGGGATTAGATTTTGTTGGAGAGATTAACCCACCTTCAAGTGGACAACACAAGTGGGTTCTTACAGCTACTGATTATTTCACCAAGTGGGTAGAAGCTATACCTACTAAAAGGGAAAATGACCAGGTAGTGATGAAGTTATTAGAGGAGAATATTTTAAGTAGATTTTGATGCCCTATCAAAATTATAACAGACAATGCTGAAGTCTTTAGTTCAAGTAAGTTTAGTTCTTTTTGTCAAAAGTATAACATTATTATATCCCATTCAACAGCCTATCATCCACAGGGAAATGGATTGGTTGAATCCACGAACAAAACATTGATGAAGCTTCTTAAGAAAATTATTGCAAAAAACCAAAAGGACTGGGATTCCAAGTTAAAATTTTCTATATGGGCTGCTAGAGTAACTACAAGAAGGTCTACAGGCAAATCAACTTTTGAGTTAGTGTATGGAACTCAAGCCTTGTTCCCAATTCAGCTTGTGAAACCTGTGATTGCAATGATTCAGGAAGCAAAGAAGAGCCCAATGCTCTGATAAGAAGAATTAATAAGGTAGTAGAGTTAAGTGAAAATAGGGATAAGGTATGAGACAACTTGATTATGTATCAATCAAAGATAAAGAGTATTTTTCACAAAAAAGCAAAAGAGATTGATTTTAAAGTTGGAGACCTAGTATTGAGGTGGGATACTAGAAGAGAAGATAAGGGTAAACATGGTAAGTTTGACCCTCTCTGGTATGGCCCATTCAGGATTGTAGGAGCCAGGGCAAATAATACATTCTTCCTGGAGAATCTTGATGGTGAATCTTTACAACTACCTATTAATGGGCAGTACCTCAAACATTATTTTCAGTTTTGAAGCACAAGAATCATATCATTGTAGATACCAGAGTGAAATCATTGTACAATTTCTAGACAGTTAAATTTGGCAAAGCAATATATGACTCCATGCCTGAGGTGAAGGAACTAATATGCAGTTCTTAGTACTTCTAAGGTAGAAGCACTATCCCCAAGTGGAGCCAGATGTTGTAGCATCTATTGTCATTTGAAGTTTCTTAATAATATTACAAAAATAAAAAATAATAAAAAAAATCCAATATTATGTATGAATTTATAAAAAATCAAAAAGATCTAAACGCCAGAGTATTATTTTGTTGTTTAAAAAAAATCAACAAAGTAAATGGGCTCGACCCATTTACTAAAGTTCATGCAGGTTCAAGAGGTGTGATCAAGTGATAGCTCTATAAGCACATTGAAGTGTGTTGCGGGGAAACAACGAGCACGAAAATTAATTCAGGCTTAACCCCTGCTATTGACCGTGACGTTGGCATGGTTGACGGCAATCTATAGCCTGAGATTACTGCGGGGTTTCAACTCCGATAAAGCTCTCATACATTTCTTACCCCAGCGGTGGGCCACCCAAATCATTCTGCTCCACGTCGCTCACTCCACGTCTTTCGCCACCTTCATTCATTAAATGCCCACATCACTCACCGTACCCCGTCACCTCATCCACCACTCCATTAATACACATCATTTATTTCAAAACATTTATTGCAGATTTTTTCCCTCGTTTGGTTATTGCATATAGTCAAAGTGTAAAAGAGAACATTGTATTAATCATTCACTTGTAAAATGAAGCAACTTCCTTTCTAATTCAATATTCCAAGTTAGTAATTGTCTTCAACAACTGTATTCCGAGTCAGCAACTATCATCCACCGGACGCCATGGCCAAGAAAGTGGTTGAGTGGGCCTATGACCCTCACCAGGTTATTTCCAAGAGGAGGATGGAGAATGGGTATTCAACATTTCTACATGTGAGTAGACTAGAAACAGAGAAGATGGAAAATGAAGGTTTACAGGTCACCCAGGGGGTGGAGATTGAAACTCCCAGCATTTCAGAAAAGGGTGCTAAGAGGGCTAAAGAAAATGTTATTGACTTGGATGAAGAAGAAGCAGAAGCAGCCAAAAGAGCTAAACTTTCATATTTAGCGACTGCAGCTCAACTTGGCCTAATAATTCAATTAGGAGAAACAGAGGGAGCACCGACCTCTCCATCTTCCAGAGAGCCTGCTCATGATCAAGTTCCTTTAATTCAAAATATGTTTTCTCAAATTGTTGAAAGAAATAAAAAGGTGCAAGTAAATATGGAGGCTCAAGCTAAGTCTCAAATTGTTCCTGAATAAACAAGATTGTTATCTGCTATGGACTTGCTGAGATGTCTGTTGGATCTGCCAACAGTTTCAAAATTGTTAATTTGATTGTTGATAGTCACAAGCTTCCCATGCTTGACAAGATCAACTTGCATATGCAAACTGGGTAATTGATTGTTAATGACTTACACAAAACTAATGCAGTTGCTGATAAAGCAGAGAAAATGTTGAACAAGGTAATTCAACAGCTGAAATTGAAAAAAGCCAAATCAAGGGCCCTGAATGCTTAGGTAGAAGAATTGAAGAACATTATTGTCAAGATAGGTATCAACCCTGATGATCAACCTGCAATACAAGAACTGTTGAAATCTACTAAGATAGAGATTGGATTTTTGAAGAAAAAGTTACATTTGCCTACAGGAGAACATCCCATTGCTGCAGGGATAGCTGAAGTAGAGAATGAAAAAGAGAAGCTATTATAGGACGTATTGCAGAAAACTAAAGAAGTTTCTTTACTTAAATAATCTTTGGATAAACTGCAACAAAAGTGAGTTCTCATGTTTGTACAATAGTAATGCCAGCAAATGTAGAAGATCCAGCAGCATAGGTCTTGCAGTTGGCAATAGAATTGAAAATGGCTGAACATGATACCAGGAAAGTACAAAGGGAGTTGGAAACGACCTACAAATTGTTAAATTTGAGTGAAGAAAAAGCAAGGACAGAAAAGGAGAATGAAAAGAAGTACTGGGAAGATCTATTAAGGACTAAAGAAGAGGTGAAAAGGCTGAAAGAAACACTGAAGGGTAATATATCCTTAATTCAATCCAGGGAGATTTTATGGGATGAAATCATTGAGATTATCAGGAACATCTGGGAGTTCCTTGTCATTATGTCTGATGAAAAAGCAGTGGTCAGATATATGGAAGGTGAAGTTATGAAGGACAAGCAAAAATATCTGGACAGATCACAGTTTGCTAAAAGAATGATAGATTTCATCAATTCCAAGTCTTCTTCAGAGCTTAAAGAGCACGACCTTCCATACAGGACACTATGTGCAATTGGTTTCAACAAAATGATTGTTAGAAATATCTACAGGAATACTGCTGAAAATAAGTTAAAAGAGATGAAGGAAGTTGTCTCTAAGTTTAGCATATTGTTTGATAAAAGAGTGAGGGTTGGGCTTCCCTCTTGCTGGGATTTACAAGGAAATATGCTGCCATGGAAAACACATGAAAATTTGTTGGTTGAAACAAAGAGAAAGACTGATAACACTCATGAAAAGATAGCAGTATTTAAGGGAGCCACTATTGTAAAATATCTCCATAAAGATTTTAAACTTCTATGGATGGTGCAAACTTTGTTTACAGATAAGCCTACTTATAGTAGGATTACAATATTTAGGATAGCACTTGATAAACTAGAAGAAGCACCTAAATCAAATGTGCCACTGTGGAGAAAGTGCAAGAAATGGATGATAGAACAAGCAAGGGTACACCAATAGATCAGCCTGCTAAAGACTCAGATTAAAACAGTGATCAATAATCACCATGTTAGAGTCGGTCTGGTCAGTCCTCCATCGGAGATCAAAACTCTTTTTGCATTTCATTTTTAGGA
>APFE031374719.1:0-17146 GCA_000404065.3 Pinus taeda | reverse complement strand
ATATATTGATTCTATGTGAACTTTCGCGATCACACTTCGCAATTCCTTGAGATCGTGATTCGACCACACCCCACTGTCTATTTGTGATGCGATATTTCGTTGATTGCATATCACAATTCTTCGAGGCTTGAGGTCTGCCCATTGTGAACAAATCTTGCAATGCGATATAAATGATCCAACGGTCGACGAGGTTTCGCACTGTTGGTTTGAACTTAGATCAATGGCTGGGACTTAAGCGGGCATCAAAACTGTTAATAATATAAAGGTCTGTGATTCCTATTAACTCTGTGTTTTATATCGTGAAGCATGAAAACAGAGACACATTCGGCTTTGTTTTGAATACAAATAAACAAAGGTAAAAGGAAAGTTCACACAGAAATAAGATATATTATATATATAATATATATATATATATATATATATAATCTCACATGGCATCAATTAATCAATATAAATAAACGGTTAGAGAGTCTTTCCTTTGGATCTATTATAGCGATTAAAAGACCTCTGTTTCAATCTAGAAATCCACGCTCTATTGCTTGACTCTCGCTCCACTCAATCCTCTCTCTATGCCCATCCTTTTACATTACATTTTTCTTCCTTTTAACAATCCCCTCTTGTCTAACAACTCAGTCCCTATTCTTAAACAATCTAACAGTCAAATTACTATTTACCAGCTATATCACACACCTATGCTAACAACTTATCTTTGAATCTAAAATAAGACAATTTATACTTATTACAATAATGAAATACAACTCATTTCTTGAGAGATCCAACCCTCTCAGTAAAGACAAACTTTTGGCCACTTAGGTCAGTGAAATTCAACTTGTTTAGCCACAACATGTGAACAAACTTTCACATTGCTGACTAAGTCCAGATGCTCCTGCACCAGATTCCCAGGGAAGAAAAGAATCATCCTTTAGACTTCTAGGGCTTACTCCATACTTCTGCAATTGATGAAGTCATTTATTATAAAGAAAGGATATATCTGTTTCCTGAATCTACACTTAAGGAAAATATCTTGAAGGTTATGCATGATATTCCTTCAGCTGCACATCAAGGATTCTTCAAGACCTATTGACAGATTCAGGAACGATTCTCATGGAAAGGGCTCAAGGAATATGTGATGAAATACATCAAGGAATTCATGGCATGCCAACAGAATAAGGTTGATCACACACATCCTGTAGGTCTTATCCAATCTCTACCAATCCTAGCACAAAAATGGGAGAGCATTTCAATGGATTTCATCACAGGGTTACCCAAAGCACAAGGGAAGGATTGCATCTACATGGTGGTTGATAGGTTGACTAAATTCACACATTTTTTTTCCATCTTAGCTGTACTCAACCAAACAAATGCCATAGTTATTCTTCAAAGAAGTCTTCAGGCTACATGGACTACCAAAGAACATAGTTAGCGATCAAAATAGTAGATTTATGGGTGCATTTTGGCATAATCTTTTCAGGTTAGTGGGAACCAAATTGACCCCTAGCACTAGCTATCACCCACAAACCCATGGTTAGACAAAGGTTGTGAATAAGTGGGTTGAAGGGTATCTGCACAACTATGTGACAGGTCAGCAGAAGGCATGGATTAAGTGGTTGTACCTTGGAGAACATTGTTACAACACCACCTACCACTTATCCATTGGGATGACACCCTTCAAAGTGATATATGGATATGATGCACCATCTTTCATCGACAAAGTTTTTGGTGACAGCAAGGCACCCCTTGCCAAGGAATGGATACAGTCAAGTCAGTACATTCTCAGGGTACTCAAGGAAAATATATAAGTTGCTCATAATCGAGAGAAGTTGTATACAAACCAACATCGAATGGAACACAACTTTGAGGTAGGAGATATCGTTTTCTTGCGATTGAAACCCTATAGATAGTCTACACTCAAAAAGAGTGGCGCAGAAAAATTGAAGCTAAGGTTTTATGGGCCCTACAAAGTTCTTCGTAGGGTTGACAAAGTGGAATATGAGTTGGAGCTACTTAGTGACAACAAAATCCACAATGTATTACATGTATCATGCCTTGAGAATTTTGTGGGTCAGTAGGTCACCACCTCCATCGCGTTTCCACCATTACATGAAGAGGGACAGCTGGAATTGAATAGACAATCATGACATTGTGTGAAAAGAAGTTAAGAGGAAGAATAATTTGGGAACACCTCATCAAATGGAAGAATTTACCAGAGGAGGATGCAATGTGGGAAGGATAACGAATTCTGCAGCACCTGAATTTTCAATTGCTTAAGGGCAAGAAATTTCGGGTAGGGGGGATTGTAATATCCTCCACGAATTGAGGACGAATGGACTTAGTAGCCTATCCGTGCTCGTAGGCTATAATCTTTCATAAAGGGGATAAGAACCCAAAATACCCATTGTTGGGAAAGTTTTGGGTTAGTTGGGGCTTTGAGTAAGATACACACAACCAATTAAGAAGATGAAGCCCCTCAAGGAAGTCTATAAATAATGAAGGATTGAATTCATTTGGATCATCAAGTGTGAATCACTTTTATTCTGTTTTTATCATTAGCTCTGAGGGTTGAGACCACTTCTCTCCTTTGTCAATTTCAGTGGTGAAAGATCCCACCCTAGTTGACACTATTATGATATTCCATCTGTTATGGGCAAAGATTTATCTGAGGCAATGAATTCTTGGAAACTTATTTATGTTTTTGTTTTGGCAAGTTCTATCATACTTGATCTATTCGGGGCACATGGGCATCATTGATGGCAATTGATTTCAATAATATTGGGATATTATGGGAATTGATTTGGGTGACCACAAAGTTTATCGGATCCCATGCTGGCACTAAACGTGTATTTGGAAGTTGCACAAGCTCACTCGTATACCTTTTGTCATCTTGATCGCAGATAACCATTCATCAGGGGTAGCGAAATATCTAACCATTCCTGAGAAATGTTGATAGGGTGATTTTCTACAAATTACGTCACTTCATCAAGATTGCAAGAATAAATGTCACGAAGTTGGGTGTTTCAGCGGATTGGGTGATTTCATTGAAATTTAGCATATCTTGAATGGAGCCCTTGCGAGCTTGTTTTAGAAGACAATTTTTGGTGCAGAATGTAGAATTCGAAGGGTATCGTTTCGAAGATTAGAATCGAAAATCCAAACCTGTGCTACAATCTAAGACTTGAACAGAGGATGTTTTCTTGACATCGTAGCTTAACGTGAAAGAAATAAATGCGGAATTATATAGGGTTTGATTATTTTTTGGTGATCATATTACATAGTTGACTTTAAAGGTGTCAAATTTGTTGTGTAATTACAGTCCATAGGACGGGTTATGTTATTTAGTTAAGGTCGTTATCTTGGGACTAGATTGAATTATTCGTTACCATGTTGATTGGAAATATTTTATATTGAAGTGATATGAACTTGTTGACTGCGAAATATTTAAGTTATCACCTTTTGAATGATACAAAGAAAAAAAAATACCTAATTGCTTGAGAAAATCCTAGGGTAAAATAACCCTAGTATTTGACATTGAAAAACCATCAGATTCAAGCTTCATGCATATGGATCGAGCAAGGGCTAACCCTTAATACTCTTAGGGCCCGTGCACTAAGCCACAATGACCCATACACAATAGAACCACCATAACTAAGCTTGAGGGCGGGAAATGGACCCAAACCTTCATATTTTATAAATTCCAAGGGCTAGACTTTAAGGCCCAGAGGAGCTAGTTCTCATAATCCGAGTGTTTGGGCACTACATTCAAGTGCTTAGACAAGGAAATCCAAGCCGTTGATGGGTATGCACTCATGGACATTGGATGACCTCGGGACTTTTTCCCTCAAGGATTGGTACCTCGAAGTTTTTGATGGGAGGTTGAGAAAGTGCTATTAGGATAAGAATGTCGAGACGATGTGGTAAGGTGGGTCACTATATGGGCGCATACTTCAACAGGGCGAAAAGCTCAATTCCCAAATAACGTGAAATCCATGAATGGTAGGGGTTCGAAGACTATGCGGGACCCAATTGACGTGGGGGGAGGGGGCATGATGAAGGATGACACCACCCTGATGTTTAGGACCAATGATGTCACCACAAACCCAAAACCGTATAGATTTTGGATAGAGGGCATAGTATAACTCCCAAGATTGAAGTCATAGAGTGACATGGTGCATGGGGCCCATTCAGTGGGGGCAACACATGGCGTAATTCTCTTAAATATAATCTAAGGGGGTGGTTGAGCTTTAGTGCAAGGGTTATGTCGCCACATAGCCTAGAAGGTTGTCCTCGGTAGTTTCACCAAGGAGCAGTATGGAAACTCGCCGAGATTTTATTCCCAGAGTGACGTGGCCATGGAGGGCTTGCACCCGCATACTTCATCTAAATCATATATGCGTTAAAGGTTGCTCATTGTGGACTATAGAAAAATGGTCATAAGTGACCTGGAATGAGCGGTTCGGTCGCTACCTCTTAGCCATGATGTGGTGCATGACTAGGAAAACCACGTGGGTGCCACATGACAAGTCAAGATGATGTGGTACTATCTGATAGGCCAATCTTTGAATGACCATATATTTCGATCCAAGAGTCGAATTGAAGCACAGTTTATATCGTTGGAAAGGTCTTAACAAGTATAACGTAACGATGCTATCCATTTTAAGTTTTGAAGTTGTAATAGATCAAAAAAATTAGACCCCATTTCCATAATTGGACATTAGAGGTCGGGTCGACATAGTAAGTTCTTCCTTCTGCCCTTAGTGGGGGGTAGGGATAGTAGGGGGTGTGTAACACCTTTGCTATCGAGGAATTTTTTTTTTTTTCTTTGAGGATTCCTTGGTGGAGGCTAAGGTTGTTGTGAAGAGGGTAGCAAAGGCTCCAATTATGGCCAAAATTAAAGCTTTTAGAAAAGTGGCCTAAGTAGCAAACGCAACCATTGTTGCAAAGGATGCTGTGAATTTAGCTACCCTCACTACACAGAAGGAGAGGGAGATCAGTATGCACAAAGTGAGTTCGGAAAATCATGAAACAAATGATGTGTTGAACAAACGAAGTAAAATGGAGGCATCATAAATGAAGAAAGAGGTAACAAAGGTATCCTTTGTAATTGCATTGTTAGATCAATAGCTCTCTGAGGATTTCTCAAAATTCAGGTTTTTTGGGTGTGAGATTCTTGGGCAATCCATTTGATTCTAATTTTTTTAGTCACATCCTCAGAGTCCAAGCCTACCGAAGTAGCAGATTCGTGTGAGGTTTCCTTGGTATAGGGGAAACTAAGAAGCCGTAGCAAGAATTCTAGAAAAATTTAGAGTGTCAATCCAAGAACACTGGCTCAACAAATAGAGCCTCAAAACTAGCATGCATGTGGGAAGTTTGGACCTAGTGTTATTATTAAGATCTTACCAACTCAGAAGCACTCACAAGTAGAATCATCAATGGTATTCTTGTTCTCAATCAGGGTCATTGGATTGTTAAGCCAAAATCAAATGTCGAAGCTAAGCTGAGATATTCAAGTGATGGTGGGCGGGTTGACCTCTCAAGGACCTTATGTTGACTATGACAAAAAGGCCTCCAATGCGAACATGGATCTTAAGGAACTTGGACTTTGTAAATATAGAATTTCATTTGTGAAGGATAGGAATTGCATGCCTCTTGAATTAAAAATGGGAAATTTAGAGAAGTTGGCAAAGACAATTGCCATAGTTATGGAATCAGAGAACTAGATGTGAAGAGGACAAGTTAGAGGCATGTATAAAAGAAGAAGTGAGTTATTCCATTAAATTCATTGAACTTTCTACGGAGAGGCATAATTTGGACCCTAGAGATGCAACTAGTTAGAGACAAGGAGGATTTAAAAGGGAAAACATATCTTTAGATTTACTGAATGTTAATGAATGTAAAACAACGTTGACCAAGAGTAGTAGGGCACCAATCCAAGCAAGAATTTACCAGGATAATATCGCATTGGAAATCAAGTGTTCTCTTTTGACTGATGTGAGCACAATGAATGCTCATATCAGACAATCAATCATTAGAAAGAACACTACAAGGAGAACAAAGTCTATTTCCGAAAACTTTCCTACGTCAAGTCAAGGATTAGGTTGTGCATTATCAACTTGGCATACGAGTCTTCAAAAACCATCTAAGAGTTCTACAAGTAGCGTGAACTTAACACCATTCTAATCTACTTCTCCAATGCCCTTGCAAGCTCCTATGTTTGCAAGTGGATCATCACGGAAGAAATCATAATAAATTCAAGTAATCAATGATAAATTTATCTATTTTCTGGTTGGAAATGTGTGTAATGTTTGTTCTTACAATTTCCTTACAACCACTTTTTGAGGGCGTGGTTGAAGCTAATTGTTTTCCATATTTGGTTTGTGTTTGCCAAAAATCAAATCTTATTTGCTAATTTATATCTTGGGTTTATTTTGCCTTGAATCCCAGGGCCTCATATGGAAGTGAAGGAAAAGGTAAAGGAAAAATAAATTTGTTCCCCCTCAATATATTTGAGGGAAAAACATTTCTAGCAAACGTAATGAAATATTTGTTCCCCCTCCCTATTTAAGAAAAGAAGGAAAGTATGTCTATTTTAGATCCAACTATAAGAGAATCATTGTCTTTACCAACATTCATCTATAAGTTGTAAATTGTATTGTGATATTTGATTCAAATATGGCGACATTTCCTAGGTGAAGTGGTGTGCTTCCGATGAAAGTGGTTGGACAACGCCTTTGCCGTAAAAACATGAGATATTTGTTAATCTTAATAATATCCCATTTTATTCTTCCTTCATGTTTTAATTATCCACTTATCTTCAAATATGACCCTCTTTTATGTTGAATAATGTAACTAGGTTCGTTCTTCATAATTGTACTTGAAGTCAAAATGTAATATATTTGTCAAAAGAAAAGCAAAAATAATTTTATTAATATTAAATTGACTTGTTAAAGCATGGGTTTCATGCTTGGATCAATTGTCATAGGTCAAGACTCCATTATTGGCTTTAGGATTATTTACTTGAGTCAAAAATTCAAAGTTTGTTTGGTCAAAGACTCCTCCATCAGGACTCCTTCTAGTTAGCCTCAAAAGAATTATCATCAAGTTGGATTTCCTCAATGAAATCAAGTTGGCCTAACCTTAAAATGGAGACACGACTATTCAAGCTATCATGTCGACTTATTTATCATGGAGACTACTATATATACAAGCATAAGCACTTCGTTCAAACACAAAGAACAAGTTCAGACTATCTCTGAAATAAGTTCGGTATACTCTTGGTGCAATCACAAAAGTTTGGATCTTAGAAAGGAAGTTTCGGTACCCTCTCAGAAAGGTAGTCTTGGTGCCATTACAGTGAGAGGTTAGGACAAGAATCTCATAGGAAAAATTTCAGTGTCACTAGAGGAGCTCACATAGGGTACAATAATACTCTTGGTGCTATCACAGTAAGGTAATTTTGGATCAAATGCGGATTAAGGTTCAGTGCCACAACAGGTTTGGTGCTACTACATAACACAGTCTCAGTCCAATATCTGTCCTGGTGTAACCTCAGTAACAAGGGTTCGTTGCCATAGTGAGAAGGTTTCGATAAGAAGGTCTCAGTCCCACCACATAATGAAGTCTCGGTGTATGAGGTCTCAGTACTATTACAATGGTAATATCTCGGTCTCGGTGATATTGTAGGGATGATGTCTTGATGAAAACTCGGTGGAAAGTATTCGATGCTTAGTAACAAGAATTTGGTGCTAACACAATGACATAAATATTCATATACAAACACAGTGAAAGGAGGGTGACTTGATGGAGGTAGTCTCAATTCTAAGTTGCAAGGGTCTTGGTCGTCTCATCTTGAATCTACTGAAGGAAGAATTTTGACTGGGTTTTCCCCTAGAGTGGGGTTTTTCCCTAGCAACATGCCTACATCTTGTGTTCTCTTTTATTTGTTGCTTGGAATTAGTCTTGATGATAAGAAAATATAATTCAAAAGATAAAATAATAATAATGAAAAATATCACAAGATAATGTCATAATAAGAGAAATCGTTTAACTACCACTCTTTGTATTTCTCAACATGGTATCAGAGCTAAGGACATGATCAAAAGGAAGTTTACTTATGCATCTTTGAAGTATTTTCAGTAAAAGGTTATGTTTAAGATCAAGTCAGAAGTTCGGATCATTTTAGTTCGTGGAAAGGCATTGATGACTTCAGAATCAAGTTCTACATTAATCTCAGCAAGCAGTTCAGTGATGCATTTCAGTGTATGTGACTAAGACAAGTCTGAATAAATCTCATAGGAGTTCTGGTGTAAATCAAAGTCACAGTACAGGAAAAAAGTTCGATAAAATTCTCTAAGAAGAATTGAGATCTTAGTATAGACAACAAGTAAATGAGAGCTATAACTCGAATTAGATCAAGGTTCTTCAGAAGACCGAAGTCTATATAGCACGACTGAATTGTTTATGAATTACATAAAGCATCATGACAAATTAGACGACTGCCTCAGAAATTGAAATATAACCAAACTACATTGTTGATTGTATGCTACCATGACATCAAGGACCAAAACCTGATAGTGTTGAAAGACTTCACATCAATTATTGTACAGGAATTCAGATCAATCACAGTAATAAAGGACCAAGTCATATCCCCGTTGCCACCAAGGACCATGGTATGTCTATGTTGTCACCACAAAAATAAAACTGACTGAAGTGTGATAGAAGCAAGGAAGGGAACCTGATATAGTTACCCGTGACGAAGGACAAGGACATATCCACATAACGGAAGAATCTGAAGTCTGTTCTAATTCAAGTCTTGAGGAAATTCAAGTATTGTCAATATGAACATACAAGTATAATGAGTTATCAAATCAAATGTTTGTAATCAAAAGGTATTATGTACATAAGCTTTTATATTTTCAAACGATCCTTGTTTATAACTAGTCTAGGATAAAGATTGTACTCTCTAAAATAACATATTAGAACCTTAATCCTTATCCTCTAGGATTTACAAGCAATCTAGATTTCAAGTGAAAGTCCTGATGTTGATTAAAATAATGAATAAATTTATCTTTGATATCATAGGATTCCATCCTCCATACATAGAAGATCTAACTTGAAGAAATTAAAATCATGCTCTTGGTTTCACATGGTTTGCTTATAAGTATATATTACAGGGATACAAGATCATGGCTTAGTACAAAGAAGGCACTTCAAGGAATCCTTCCAAGGCCTATTAAGGAACATCTCCAGGTAAGTCTTAAACTATACACCTTGTAAAATTCTCTTAAAAGTGCGTTCATTTTATTTTTGTAATTTGCATTACATTACTAACTTCGTTATGTCTAGTTGTATTGAATCATAATGATTATTGTTTTGGGTGATTCATCACTTGATAAATCTACCCTCCTCATTTTCTTAATGGATTTTTATAGAACCCTAGACAGGTTCTCTGGAAATCCCTATCCTAAGGGTATGCTAATGTTAATGTATGAAACCCTAAAATTGCTTACGGTTATTGGGAAATGATATTTCAAGTCTTTGTTGATGATGTCATGTTTGGGGTTTTAGTATGATCATGAAAACCCTAACTTGTTTGGGTTGAAATGGTGTTTTCTGAAATCCAGAACCTTAGACGTTTTGGTAAAAGTAGGGTTTGTTATGTTATGAATTGAAACCCTAGATCCTTAGGGTTTAGTTGATTCTATAAGCAAAACCCTTATTATGTGTCCTAGGAATGAAACCCTAGGTATGTGTTCATTTTGTTGAAACCCTAGCTTGGTCTAGGTCGATATATGACTAATATGTTAATATTGTCTGACATGTGATTGATAATGAATTCCTAGATATATGTGTTGACCTAACTATTAATGGTCATAAGTCCTAGGGTTCTAAAACAAGCCCTAGTCAAAGTTTGATGTTCTAGGATAATGTTGTTTGATCTAGGGTTTTGCATCCATACCCTAGTAGTAGTTAAATTCTCTAGTATGTGTGCTATGGCAATCTGGAATCTATCTATATAGTAATTGTTGATATTGTGAAATTAAAAAATCTAGGTTCGCATCAAACCCTAGTAGATGCTAGTCATAATGTTGATTAAGCTGTGATTGATTGTTGGAGCTCATGCATAAAATCTATGGTTTACATGAAATCCTAGTAGGAATTCTAACATATGGAAATTGAAAGTTGTTAGATGTATTAATCTGATTTGTTTCTAGGGCTTGCTATATATTGTATCATGTCATTAATTTTTTTTACTGAAACCCTAGATATAATGAGTTTGATATCTTGATAAGTTGTGATGTGATTAGGGTTTGTAACAAAACCTGGGAAATAATTTGAAGTATTAAAGTATAGTCTCTTGCTAATTATGTTTGTAAAGTCTAATGCTTCTATTATTATAAGATTATGATATGGCTAACTTCATACTTCTATAGTTTTGGTTGTACTTGCTATCTAAGTTGTGCAGGTACACAATCTTCAAGATGGTGACGATGATCAAAAGAAAAGTTGATGTGATAAGTATGATGTAAGAAGGATGGAAGCCATGAAAGATTCTTCGATGTCGAAAATAAGAAGTTGATCTCCTTAGGTTAAGAGGGAGCCTGGATAAAAGAGATCTCCCTAAGATTAAAAGGGAGCTTGGATAAAGGAAAGCTTCCTAGTTGAGAGGAAGGGCATATCATAGTTTTGATTGGAGAAATACATTTTGAAGGATATGGTGTTGCATGTGAAGGAAAGTGTATAATTGAGGAATCTTTTGTCAAATATTTAGTTGGTAACCCTACTGTGTTGAAAAGCAACATCAAGATCCCAGAGGTTTCTATTTGATTATGTACATATATTATTAATTGGGGTTGTGCTTGTATAGGTAAATATCTTTAAGGTTTTTGATAGCATGCTAGTTAGTAATCGGATTTGTTGTCTTTGATTTGTTGGATAAAGGAGTGTTGAGAATTTGTGAGTGAAGCATTGCCTACGAGGACATCTAGTCGACACTTTGTGTTGATCTATAGGTCTCGAAGTTGGAAAGGTGGTGTTGGCAATAGAGCTCTGATTTCAAATACACACCTGGATCTCTGGGTTGATGGTTAGAAAGTAAGCCTGATGGTACTTAGAGAGGCTGAAAGATTGAGTCCATCTTAGTCCCTCCCAGATATATTTCATTGGTCAGGAATATAGTCTATCGCATTTTGGTGCCTAAATTGTTGAGAGACCAATTGATAGATTTCCCTGGTCAGGAATCTAGTCCATAACATTGTGGTGCCTAAAATTCTTCGTAGATTATGTGTTTTGAGATATTCATATCTCTACTATGACTATTTCTACTTATTTACTTAAAGTCTTCTTTCAAAGTTTTGAGTAGTATAGGAGCATGCAGAAATAGAACAAGATGCATTGCTAAAAATATCTACTAGAATATAGAAGCGTGATGTACATAGAGTTCAAAATACTCATGTAGAAGGAGCATCTAGGAATAGAACAAAATACATGGCTAGAAATATCTTCTAGAATATAGGAGCATAGTGTACATATAGCTCAAGATATTCATGTAGAAGGAGCATACCTATTATATGACCTCATGCATAATAAAGAAAAAAAATGATCATGATTGCAAATCATAAAAGGCATCCATCATCAAAAGGAAGAAACATTTGTAGGATGAGGATCTTCAAGATCCTATGACAATAATATTCAAAAGAAGGATCATAAATAAGAGTAGATGTGTTAACAAGAATTCCATTCATGGAATACAAGGAAGGATGATATGCAGGCAAGAATAGATGAAGCAAGAAGGGCTACATCAATCAAGAACGATTATCAAATGAAGCCAAGATTATCAAAGCAGAATCAAGATCATGTATGTATGCATCAAAGTTTAATTCATTTCATCATATATGTTAGGGGAATAGTTCTAAAACATGATCAAGTACCAAAAGGATCTCTTTCACTGAAGAGATACTCAAGAGTATGTACAAGTCAACAAGACAAATTCTCACATACGGAGCATAAGGTTGTTGACTACTCCAAAATAAGTAGGTAAAGAAGAAAGTGCTCTCATGAGGAAGTATAAGGTTGTTATATAAAAAATTCAAAAGGAAACAAATGAAGAAAGAGATCAAGCATGTGAAGAACACCATGGTCATAAAGAATCATTATCTGTCAAGATCCATTAAAATATATCTCCTGAAAGAAGGCATGACAACTCTGACAAAAGAAGGAAAAAGATCAAAGGACCCTTGACACCTATGAAGGCCTTGAGGATATTAAGGTACAAATCACTGATTCAACGGTACAAATATGTGATGATGAAGAGGCAAACCAACAAAAGCACTATCTAATGATGAGGCAATGTCAGGATGAAGTCATGAAGGGCTACTAAATCGAAGCATGGAAACAAGCAAGTACAACTAAGCATCTATGTGATAAGTATTCTTAAGCATAGATAGATGACAAAGGAGTAGCCAGACAACGAAAGAAGCTGACATACATCAAGAAGAACACTTTCCATGAAGGAGAAATGACATGACAAGCCAAGAAGGAAAGTGATCGATGGTTAGTGCCCTGCCCAAAAGAAGTTCAAACAAAGATTTCATGACATCAAAGGAAATAAGGAGATCAAGCAGTTGAAGGACCCATGGAGAAGAACTTGCTAATGAATGTACAAGTCCCTAGCTAACAGGGAGTTATAACAAGTTCCAAATTACAAAGGGCTTGGACAAATTCCTTGTCAGAGGAAACTTGGGCATGTCTTCATCAACTAAGAGGAAGAGATATACACAACATTCTTGTCCTCACTTGGGAAGAAAGAATGGGAGGATTGGGTAATCATCTGGCATCTGATACTCTTTGAAGATGTGTAGGGCATCCAAGACGAGTAGGCAAGAGGATCGATATTCTTTGAGGGATGGGAAACTAAGACAAGAACAGTCCTAGAAGGTCATACTCAGTGAACACCTGGGTGGGTGTGTACCTTGAGATACAATGACTAATGTGTCTATAATTCATTGGTCTCGCCAACATTTTTCTTTGATCTTATGAGAGATAGAGATGTTAGTCAATGCCTTGCGATGTGACAATGTTGGTTATAATAATGATATACAGATGGATTACTAGTCCAACTGTTTTTATGAGATCTCTTTAGTGTTGAATAGCAATGTACCATTTAATGAATACCTCCCTAGTTAAGAGGGAGTGTTGAAGGAAAGGTAACTAGGTTCGGTTATCATTATGACGTTGAACGATAATTTTATGAAGAAAATTGTTATCCCTTGCATCATGGGTTTCATGAGCAAGATGTGTTTACCATAGATAAATTACTTCTTCTTGATTTCTTTAGTATTCTTATGTTTCATCATAAATATTATAACAGTCATAAGGTCAAATATCAAAGAGAACGCTCAAAGATAAGTGTCATTATCTTCGTGCAAAAACTCACTCTACAAACTGCAGTATATATCCTTGGAATGTCGGCTCAGATTTGAAAACTCTTTTGTCGACTTGAGGCATTATCATTGATCTATATATATACATGGGTAGCGAAGAGTCAAGAAAGACAAGTCTTTGGATCACAGTCATTGAATATATAAGGAAGGGTATCGACATATATTACAATCATCAAATATACAAGGAAGGGTCTCGAAATATATCTCAAATACACAGTGAAGGATAGAGCTTCGACGTTTATCTCAGAAGCTCATATCTCGAATGATAAAGTCTCGTCATATACCACTAGAGCTCGGACATATATCAAAGTTAGAGTTTCAATGTGCATCTAGTCTCGGCATATATATCTTAGGAATTTCAGTGTATCTAGTCTCGGAATACATATCTCAGAAGTCTTGTCTTGACATATGTCTCAAAAGTCTTGGTGAGCATCGAAGTATATCTCAAAGCCTCTGTATTTATCTCAGAGCATCAAAGAATTCACAACACTTATCTTAAGAGTATCGATATATATATTTCAGGGTATCGGTACAACTATATGTGAAAGGCTTTCTGAATGCCTGTAAGAATTTCTCAATCATACGAAGACACATAAGCCAGGAGAGTATTCTAGGTACATCCTTTGAAAGGGCACTCACTGTAATGCATACACTACATGACTTATAAAAGGATTGTGCCTTTGTATACATAGTAACAAGTGGTGGCATATCTTATATCGGGTGCAATCAATGAGGAATCAAAAGGACTTTGAGAAAGTATCGAAGTTAGTGACAGGACAGTGAAAGGCATAATGAAAACAGTGATGTCAAGACAGTGAATCTAACAAGTGCAGAAGATAGTGACAAACATCTTGGAGCTAAATTTGAATCTACTTTTTTTAGGGTCCTGGTATTCAACATCTAAATATCTATAAGAAGAGATTAAAGGGTTTTCCTCTCTGAGCGAGAGAGGTTTTGGTCCTGGGATAGAGCCAACTTTTGTGTTCTTGTTCTTTGTTTTTAGATAGAAATTTGATGAAGTAAACTCACATTAATTATAAGAAGAATAAAAATCAAGCTAACAAAAAAGTACTTCACAAGTTGTTATCAAGTCTAGAATAATCCTAATATTCATAATTTCCCTTGATTCTTCAACAGGAGCCTCACCACTCCTCTTAGTATCATGTGTCTGACTCAAGGTGTTAATAGAAAAACATGTATAGTCTTGTGTTGACTAGAAACAATAGAGCCCCAATCAACTACCAGTATAAAGAAGGATTCGTTCTATCTCATCCCACAACTTCACCACTTAATTTTCTAAAGTTTTCCTCCATTGGTGTGGTCATGGATTCGCAATCCACCATCCCAAATCTCTCCAAATGTTTGACAACATATTTTCCCTAACTAAGAAAAATCTCACCACATCTCTATCACACCTCTAAGCCCGGGAATTAGTTAATCAATCCAAGATCTTTCATCTCAAACTCATAGGAAAGCTCCCTCTTACATTGGATGATTTGAGAGACTCTACTCCTATCAAGAATAACTCATTCAACATATAAAACCAAAATCAAAGGCATACCTTTGACAACCTTGAAGTAGAGGTTCAAATCAAGACTGCTTCTGGTGAACCCTAACTTCATTAGGTATCTATTGATCTGAACATACCAAGCCCTAGGGGCTTGCTTTAAACCATAGAGGGGTTTCTTCAATCTACAAACATGGGTTTTCCTATCATGCTCCTCAAATCCCTGCAGTTGTTCCACGTACACCTCGTCCTTAAGAATTCCATGAAGAAAGGTTGTCTTCACATCCATCTGATGAAACTCCAACCTTGATTAGAAACAAGAGAAATGAAGGATGGGATGGTAGTGTATTGGACAACAGGTGAAAATATCTAATCATAATCTTCTCCCTTTTTCTAAGAGAATCCTTTAGCCATGAATCTCGCCTTCAACTTCTTAATGCTACCATTAGTTGCATGTTTGATTTTGTACAACCACTTGGAAGTCACAACAGACTTCCCTTCAGGCCTCAAAACCACCTCCCATATATCATTTTTCATAATGGAATCATACTCCTCAGCGATGAAATCTCTCCAAACTTGTTTGTTCACCACTTCTTCATAGCTACAAGGTTCATATCGTATGAGGTCACTCATCAAGGCAACATATCCCTGATATATGTGAGGTTGTTTTCTCTCTTTGAAAGTGCCTCATGGGGGTAAGTGTCTCTCGACATCCTGCAATGTATCACAAAGCCACAAAGGTCTCTTCCTCAAGGGAGGATCATAAGGACGAGGATCCAAAGGATCCATTGCTGCCATAGGGTCATCTACAAGGTTAGGCTCGGACAAGGATGGTTCAACATCTACATCCATAGCATTATCACATCTCTTAGTGTTGACAGGGATAGAAGAGTCCCTTGCTTTCCTAAGCGCATCATCCTCATCAAATGTCATGTCCCGGTTGAAATTAATGTTCCTCTTGCCTAGCTAGCACATATATCCTGTAAGATTTGTAATTGTCATAACAACAAAAAAACGTACCTTTCTTTCCTGAAGCCTCAAGCTTTGACCTCTTCTCCTTCGGCATATGAAAGTAGACAAGGGAGCCAAAGATTGTCTTATTTTCCAAGGCATGATGATGAACCCTATTTTGGATATATACAACAGTATTTGTAGCTTCTCCCCATAGAAACATAGGAATATTTGATCATGAATCATGGCTTTGGTTGCTTCCAAGATAGTCCTGTTATTCCTCTCAACATCTCCATTTTGTTGAGGATTGTATGGAACAATGATCTCCCTCTTAATTCTAACTTCTCTACAGAAGTCTTTGAACTCATTTAAAGTATATTCTCCTCCATTATCTATCCTTGGGATCTTGACCTTCTTTCCCGTTTGATTTTCCACAAGACTTGCCTTGAAATTCCTGAATACCTCAAAACCATGATCCTTGGTCTTCGAGTAGAAAATCCAAGTTTTACGAAATTAGTCATAAAAAAAGATCGCATAGTATAAATATCCTCTGAGAGATTTCACCGGCATGGGCCCACAAAGTTCAAAATCAATAAGATGAAGGATCTCCTTAGATTTGTTTCTACTACAAGGGTATGGTCACTTGGACATTTTTCCTGTTGTCACATCCCATGCATACACCTTCATGATCAATCTACATCCTGGGTATCTTTGTAACCATCCTTCTTACAATAGGAAAAACTTTATAAGAAAGGTGATAAAATCTTCGATGCCAAAGTTTACATTGATTTGTACTATCATGAACAAATGCTTTAATTGGTCATCCACAAGCTTTGTATAGGCCATCATCCCTGACACCCATTGTGAATATTGCCCTCATATTATAATTCCTTTGTCAAGCAAGGACTTTTGCATCAATAAATGCAACTCTAAACCCCTTGTCTTCCATGGAAAAGATGGAGACAAGATTCTTCTTTAGGGTTGGGACATACAACACATGTTGTAGAAGAATAGTTTGACCAAAATTCAAATGAAAAGAAACAGACCCAGTCCCTTTGACATCATGAGTAGAATTATCCCCAAGTAAAATTTTCAAATTGGACTCCCTCTCAACCAAATTTGATAGGACCTCATGATACCCAGTAAAATGTCTAGATGCCCCACTATTCACCAACCAACTATCAATCCTTTCCGAAGAGGAGCTAGAAAGAGGAATGTAGTGCCCACCCTAGTTTCCTGCCTCTGATATGAC
>APFE031374718.1:0-10406 GCA_000404065.3 Pinus taeda | reverse complement strand
ATATATTATTGTTCTCCCCAACCCGCCATCCCTTGAAAATTTTTGGGGTGTGCTCTAGTTGTACCAGGGATATGTCCCCCCTCCCTAAAAACTGGTGCAACATAGTTATTTTCTATTCAAGTTTGATTCTAAATTTACTTCCATAATTTCATTGTTGGGTTGTTATTTCACACCTAACTCAGTGCCCAAGAAAAAAAATTTAAGTTCCTTTCATCATTATGTGTTCCCACATTATTTGGTACCTTATAAAGCAATTTTGTTATCATTGCGACAAACATCCTCCAAAAATTTTCCTATACTTGGATTTTGGAGCCTACTATGGATCTTGGGATCAATCGTTTCATAGTCATGTCTTAGTCAACTAATACTCTGTTAAGTATTTAAGCTCCCTTCTTAGATTGTAAGTGTCAAAGTCACCTGCTCACACATGCTCAATCTGTAATCAATTCATGAGCATATTGCTTCATGCAATCTTGAATAGGCCTAGCACATTCCATCAAAGGAGTGTATGTGTAATTTTCAATCCATGTCGATAGTTAGTGTGCACTAACATTGACAACCTCTCACTTATGATTGCATTTGTACTTCTATTTCGATGAGTTTTATCCAATTGTCTCTTTTGTGCACCTTCAATTTTCTAAGTGTATTTTTCATGCTTTCGATTGTTGCTTTCACTTTCTTTAACTTTAATTAGCATTTTTTTTCATGTTGTTTTCACTTTTTCATGTGTCACTTTCATTGTCATTCACATATCACAAGTTTCGTTCACACTTTTCCCTTCATATAACAAATGTCGTCTTTTGGCATGGGAAATGTCGCTTATCATGTAAATTGAAGTATTAGCTTGTTCCAAGGGGTAATATTTGTGTTAATGAGTTTTCCTTATCATGTAAACATGAATTGCACTCATTTCTAAAGTTTTGAGAAATGTCGCACAAGTGTCATCACTGTCGTCGCAAAGTGTATTTTTAGTGTTACACTTGGAGTGAGTTGTCACAATGTTGTCGCACTGAGGAAAGTGAGTTTTTCATGTAACCTGAGTGTCCTATGTTGTGTCGTAAAGAGATCTAAGTGTGTTATCATACTCAAGTATTGTTCTTATTAAGCTTCATTTCATTGATCCCACACTTAGACAAAACTGGGAAAACTCCCCGACTAGGTCACTTAGGCTCATCCAACCCTCTTGAACTATGCATTACATAGTATCAGTCCTCAAGAAACTACCTTGCCTCTTGGAACTATGTAATGCATTGTATTTTCCTCCAAAAACTACACATTTCTTAATCTCAATGCTATGAGCTCACCCCCTAAGCTTTAGAACTGCACATTATTTATCTCCATCCCAGCCTAAACTATACATTGTGCAATATCAGTCCTCAAGTCTCAACTTTGAGCTCTTAAACCGCGCAATCACCTGGCCTCCTGTCCTTCCACAACTGCACAATGTGAAAACTAAGTGCTCAAGCCTCAAGCTTAAGTCCTTGAACCCCTCAAATACGCAGTCTCCCAGCTTGTTCTTCTGCTAGAACTGCACATTAGGAAACTTCAAGCCTCAAGCCTCAACCTTGAGCTCTTGAGCCCCTCAACTGCACATTCACTTAGTCTTTCCTCTCATAATTGTGTATTGGGAAACCTAAAGCCTCAAGCCCTAACCTTGAGCTCTTAAACCCCTCAATTGTGCAATCCTTTGACCCTGGCCCTCTTGAATTGTGCGTTGCGTAGTCTCAAGCCTCAGTCCTGGACCTTGGCTTCTAGAACTGTGTAATCCTTGAGTCAAGAACGCAATCAGTCACCCAAATCCATACCTAACAAATGATTTCATGAAACATATTAGATTAGAATTTTTCAGACTGATGTCAGCATGTCATTAGTGGTTTTCAGTTGCAAGTACTCTATCTTATCATGATAGGATGATGAAAAAAGAAAAGGATAAGGAGACCATGCTAGAAGGCATTTATGGTGTTGAAGGGATAAGATTATCATCATGCAAGAAGACGACGGAACAACAGAGTACAACAAAAGATCAAACGTCAGGACTGCATGAAGACTCCATACTGATTCAAAACCCTTTGGAGGGTAGATATGAAGAACATAGCATATCTCTCATGAAGAATGATTATTAGATACATATTTTTTCTAAGATAAAGTAGCAAGAAGGACAACTTGGTAGTAACACATCATCATGTAGTCCATTTCATTAGTATCATGTCATGTTCAGTCACGAGTCATTATTTTCCACATCATTTGTGAATTATGTAAATTCAATATTGGAGAAATGTAATGTAAAGTGGAAGTCCAATATTCATCAACGTAACATGAAAATTCATGTAGGAAGTTGAAAGGTAATTGAAAAGTCAAACAATCATGAAGGTAGTCCAAGAGTCACAAGGGAGGTGAATGGCCACCCCATTTGTTATATATACACCCTCATTGCTCATGTAAAGGAATTTTCACCTTGGCTCCTCCTACTAGGCATTAGAGAGGAAGATAGTTGTTTTGGAGGAGTGAGTGATTTCTCTAATGCTTCACTATTGGGGCTAGTGGTGTTCACTATCTTGATGTATCTTGGAACTTTTACTTAATTCAGAAGCTCATTGAGCCAACACACTTTCATGCATATGTCATGAATATTATAAGACTATTCTTTAAAAGTTTGTGATGTATGTTGTTTACATTTGTACTAAGGAAATTGAACTATTTAGGTGGATTTGGTACTTATCTTGTTGAAGGTGTGTTGTATTTGTTTTAACAATCATTGCTTCCTTGTGAACTATTTCGTTGGTTGATCAACAGTTCATTCATATGTATATGTTTGTGTGTCTTTTTTAGTTTAGTACTATTACTTGTCTTTAAAGGGTCCACTTTTCTCTCCCCTTTCGGTAGATGGACCATGATACTTTCTATAGTTGAACATTTCATTATGCATAATCACTTGCTGATATGAAGATACCTGTGTATTACTCTCTTATGCTGAACTTTGTAGCCATGGAAAATCTATAAGAATATATGGCATCTGGGATGATACCCCAGATGGGGCTCTTGTTACAAACAGTGTGAGGTATAATTGGAATTTCACATCGGTGATACCCCCTTGGTTGATGGATTTTTTATATAAAAATTAATTAAGTATGTAATTGTTAATTAATTTGGGTAGAGGGTAGAGGGCATGATCAGAGATCATGCCCACTCACCAAGAGGCACCCAAGGCCGCATTTAAGTCAGGGCCTCTCACAATTGTAATCATTCATTCATCAAATTATAAAATAATATGTAAATATATATGTTTATCGAATATACGTGTGCCATTTGGTATTAGAGCAGGTCACTCCTCATTGTTGGGAGGTCATGGTTTTTTCCAACGTGGGTTTCCTCATCGCTCTAATGCCATCCACCTTCTCTGCTCATCCACTATCATTTGCCTCTTTTCTTTCATCTGCTACCCTCATTCCCTTTGTTGTCTCTGTCTCTGTACCTCTGCCGAGGGTAAATCACAACACCTTTCACATACCTATTCCTCTATTTTTTACCTCTCGACAAAACGGATTCACTACCACAATTTTCTCTATCGTGTTATTCCCTCGTCATTCATAGCTTCATCCACTATCAACACACAGTCCAGTGTTGTGCTATTTTCACTGCCTGTTGATCCAATCAATCATTGTGTATTCAAACTTCCCTGTTTGCTATTCCCTTCTGATAGTCCACAAATGGGCATCTATTCGATAAACAATTATGTGCGTGAATATTCATCTGGTCGACCGACTACATAGTTGGCATGTTGGCATCATTGGAATGTTATATAATTATATAGTATAAAGTCAATAATAATATATAGTATTACAAAATAAATAGTTATTATATAATTAATTTAATTACCGTGGAATTAAATTAAAATAAGAATTATTAAAAAGAAAAGGATCAAGGTAAGGAAAAGGTTAAAGGTGGATAAATATACTCCACCACATACCCATTCAATGTCGTCGTCTATGAAAATGGTTGATTTTAGTAAAAAATTGATTGATCTTGAGAATAAGGTTACCGGGCATTCCAATGAAATCAAGGAGCTCCAGGTTAAATCAATGAGAATAGAGAGTCAGCTCGAGTAGAACTATAATGAATTTAAAATGGATCATGTAATCCTTTCAAATACGGTGAATCTAAATCATAGTCAAGCAATGGTGATGTTTTCTTGTATTTGTGACAAGTTGAAGATTACACCTAATCAAATACGCTAGAATAATGAAGCTAGTGAACATCTCAATTATCCAGATTTTTCAAATTCGTCTAACTCACATGAGAAACCTGAGTCCCCAAAAACATCATCCTTACCCACTCAACAAAATAGTAACACAAATTTTCAAAATATGCATCTATGATCAATTCTCAAATATGAAACTTGTGAATCAATATCCTCCCTTTACTCCAAAAGTTTTGACATATCAATGAAGAGAAAAACTTGAACTCTCCAAATTTGACAATATTAAGAAGTGCAATGTTGCATGGTTCTATAAAGCAGAAGAATATTTTGATATTTACGGTATTAGCAATGATGACAAAAATATGAGGCATGAATCCATGCAAATGGAAGGCGAAGCATATAAATGGTATATGTGGTGGAAATAGAGGACACTTGCCATCAACTGGAGGAAATTCAAAAATGAATTCTTTAAAACATTTCAAGGTGTCAAGGAAGAAGAGTTATTCTCAACACTCTTCAGACTGCAACAAAAAGGAGATTTGGATGAATGCACTCAAGAATGGGAAAATTTAGCTACATGAGTACTTGGATTATCATAAACTCGTCTCAATCAATCATACACAACTGGACTTAAACCCCATCTCCAAGATAAACTTGAGCTTCATGACATCACTTCTATAGAAGTAGCAAGACAGAAGGAAAAAGTTGATGAAAATAAGCACGAAAATATGAAGTGGCCAAAAGTTGAGAGATTATATTCAAGATGAAGATTTTCCCAAGTTGTGAACACAGATAGCACAAAATATTTTCCACCACATCTTCATGAAAGAGAAAAAACTAACTTGGAAATGCAAAGAATGAAAGAGGTCAAGTGAAAATATTGTGTCAAAAAATGGGATCCTAAACATAGGTGTGCTAATGGAAAAGAGACCAAGAATCAGTATTAATATGAAGCAACTAATGATTCTAACAGTGATGAATTAGAAATAGAAGAAATTGAATATTCTCCATAATTCTCTCCAGAACTAGATAACGAGAATATTCTAAAAGTATCATTATCATCCATGACAAGTCTATCGTAGCCCTAGACATTAAAGTTAAAATGACATATCAAGAATAGAAACGTAATGGTTTTGATCAGTACTGGTAGCACCCAAAACTTTTTGGACTCAACTATGGCAAAAATACTCAACATTTTCATCTTTCCCATGCCCAACATGAAGGTTACAGTAGTTGATGGTAAGAAAATTGAAAAAGTAGGGAAATTCCATAAAGTCAAATTACAAATTCAAGGCTATTATCTAGAATATTCATTCTACACTATACCATTAGGAGGAGTGGATGTGGCCCTAGGTATCCAATGGCTTCAAACCCTAGGTACTTACTCTACCAACCATCAAAAGCAATTTATAAAATTTAAATGGGATGGGCAGAAATACAAGTTATATGGGTTCTAGCTCCCTGAGAATCAAATTGTATCATCATCATAGATGATTAAAATGATTTCGAAGGCAGCACCAACTTATTTAGTACAATGTCATCAATTAGAAATGCTAACTTCAAATCTGGTCAATGAAGAAGCACATGAAGTCCATGAGCTAATTCAAAAGCACGAAAAAGTATTCCAAGATCTTCCAATGAAGTTGCCTTCTAAAAGAGAAATCAAGCATACAATCAAAGTCAAATTAGGATCAAATCCCATCAAAATCAAACTATATCGATATCCACACCATCAAAAATCTGAAATTGAAATATTAGTCAAGGATCTTTTAAAATGTGGCATTATAACAAAAATTAGAAGTCTGTATGTTGCTCCATTTGTATTAGTTCGAAAGAAAGATGGATCATTAATATTACGCATCAATTATCAAGGACTAAACAAAATAATAATTAAAAACAAGTTTCTAATCCCTTTTATCGATGAAATGTTGGATGAACTACATGGCGTTAAATAATTTTAAAAATCAGACTTAAGGTCATGGTATCACCAAATTAGAATAAGGTTGGAAAACATAGCAATAATTGCATTCCGAACACATGAAGGTCATTACGAGTTTAAGGTAATGCCTTTTGGTTTAGTCAATGCACCAACAACATTAAAAGCTGCTATGAACGAGTTGTTCCACCCATATCCAAGGAATTTTTTATTAGTATTCTTTGATGACATTTTAAATTATAGTAAAACATGGAAGGAGCATCTACAACATTTGGAGAATGTTCTTAATGTATTAGAAAAACATCAATTATGTGCCTAGAAGTCCAAATGAACTTTTGCGAAAGAAGAATTAGAGTATCTCAGACATATAATATCCAAGGAAGGAGTAAAAGTGGATCCTAATAAGGTCAAGGCTATAAGGTAATGGCTGAAACCAGTTAATATCTCCAAGCAAAGAGGATTCTTAGGATTGACCGGGTATTATCGAATATTTATTAAAAATTATGCCCATATAACTACACCCCTAACAAACCTTCTAAATAAGAACTCATTTCAATGGAATGATGAAGTAGAAAAGTGTATTGAAGACTTGAAGGAAGTTATGTCTAATGCCACTGTATTGGCAACTCCAAACTTCTCAAAAAGATTTGTAATTGAGTGTGATGCTTCAAGTTTTGCAATAGGAGAAGTACTAATGCAGGATGGACACCCAATGTTTGAGAGTAGGAAGCTCAATAAGAAAAAATGTCTCAAGTTTACATACAACAAGGAATTGCTTGCTATTATGCACACATTATCCAAATGGAGACAATATCTCTTGGGAAGTAAGTTCTTAATACGAATAGGTCATAATATTCTTCAGCATCTCCTCTAGCAGAAAACAATATCTATAGAAAAACAAAAATGGATAGAAAAAGTCGCTACCTTCGACATGCATATATTACATAAGAAAAGAAAGGGAAAGATAATGTAGTAGTTGATGCTCTGTCTAGGAAGGATGAAGAACCATCATTACTTATGGTTTCAATTGTTGTTCCCAAATGGATTAATGAGATTCGAAGTGAATATGCAAAAGATCCATCAACAAGTTCTATACTCAATAACCTTCGTCAGAATTCAAAATTTGAATGGAAAAATGATATTCTATGGTACAAGGGAAGAATTTATCTAAGTTCAAATTCCAAATTTAAAGTCAATATTCTCAAGGAGTCACATGATTCACTATCAGCTGGACATGTAAGGTAATTTAAAACCTATTATAATGCACGCCATTCATTCTTTTGGAATGGAATGAGTAACGATATTCAGAAATATGTAGAAAAATGCAATAAATGTCAGAGGAATAAAAATGAAAATATTATGACACCTAGACTACTTCATCCTTTAAATATCCTGAATCAGAAATGGGAAGAAATATCAATTGACTTTATCGAAGATTTACTGGTGTCTGAGGGTAAGGATAAAATTCTTGTAGTAGTCGACAAACTCACCAACTATCCTCACTTTATTGGAATGAGGAAATCAGACTCAACAAAACAAATCCCTGAGATATTGTGCAAAAAAGTTTACAAATTACATGGATTTCCCAAGGTCATTGTGAGCGATAGAGATGCCAGATTTAAGGGTAATTTTGGAAGGAATTTTTCAATCATAGAGGAACCTACCTCAACATGAGTTCATCCGACATCCTCAAACAAGTGGACAAGTAGAGTTTGTCAATAAATGTTTAGAAACCTACCCAAGTTGGTATCCCACAGGCAAATAACATAAATGGGATCAATGGTTACATCTCGCTAAATGGTGGTACAATTCTACTCACCACATGTCAACGAAAATGACTCCATTTCAAGAATTATAAAGCTACGAACCTCTAAAATGGAAGGTCTTTGCTATCATTGAAATGAAACTTCCAGTCGTTAAAGACCAGTTAGAAGAAACCCAAAACATCCAAACTCTAAAAGAAAATATAAATAATGCAAGAAATCGTATGAAGCAACAAGCCGATCGAAACAAAATAGAGAGAGAATTTTAATTTGGAGAGTGGGTATTTGTTAATCTTCAGCCTTACAAGCAGGTTTCCTTAAAGCAAAAAGGAAAAAACAAATTGGTACCAAGGTTTTATGGACCATTCCAGATAAAAAAAAATATAAGCCAAGTAGCATACAGTTTAAGCCTTCATAATAAAAGTCGTGTTTACAATGCTTTCCATGTATCCATCCTTAAAAAGGAACTTGGTGAACATCATTCAACACAAACAACACTTCTGACTTTAGATGATGATGGAGGGGTCATTATAGAACCAAAAGGTATTGTCTACACTAGGGAAAGAAAACTACGATCATAAATAATCAAATAATACCTGATCAAGTGGAAGGACTTACCAAAAGAAGAAGCCTCTTGGGAGACATAAGTGTTTTTTCAACAATACCCATCGTTACGTATGCTTTGAGGACAAAGCATATTTTCAAGAGGAAGGCAATGTTATATAAACATTAATTAAGTTTTTAATTGTTAATTAATTTGTGAAAAGGGCATGATCAAAGATCATGCCCACTCACTAAGAGGAACCCAAGGTTGTATTTAATCCTGGGCCTCTCACAATTGTAATCATTCATTCATCAAATTATAACATAATATATAAATATATCTATTTATTGAATATACATGTGCCATATTTCCAGCACCTGTCAACAAAATGGCATTAGAAGGAGGGCTATATGACAAGTTGTGCCCTTTGAGTCTATATTGATTCTCTTATCTTAAATGGCTCATCTTGAAATCATACTCACAAGGTGTCTTTCTAACCTCTCCCATGGTAAAATTTTAATACCGATGAGCTTCTTTATCACTTGTCTCAATTAAAGTTTGATGGTGAGGATGGAACATCCATAACCAAGCACATCTCTAATTTTCTTAAATTCCATGAATATTACGAAATTGATGATGAATATTTTGCATGTGTCACTTTCTTTCTCACCATTGAAGGTCATTTTAATCGATGGTTTCATACCTTACCCTCTGATTCCATCCATTTTTTTCATCATTTCTTGCAGGATATTCATCAATCATTTGATATGTATGATTACCAAGATGTTTATAAAAGAATCAATCATCTTAGAATGGAAACCAATGAAACAATTGATTGTTTTTCTAATAGATTACTTCACTTATGTTATGAGTTTCCTAAAGAAGACATGGATTATGATTTCTTTAACCAAACATTTGAGCATTTGGTGCATATCTCTTCGCACGGTGAATCCAAACCACCTGATGTTTCTGCTTCCCAAACCATTGTAAATCATGAGACACCCCTAATTCAGAGGAGGAACCTGCTATTCCTTTTGTTCCTTGTCCTCCTTATTCTTAGTTTCCAATGCAGGTTCCTCCTTGCAATGATCATAAAGTTGGGAAATTTGTAAATCAAGTCCCTAATCCATCTTCTCATCCTCCTTCCCCTTTTCATAATTTAGATCCCATAGAGGAAATCTCGAAATGGTTCATGAAGCCTATGGTGAAGACTGATTTATCATTTCCTCAAGATGATGTTATTATTCAGAATTTAAATCTTGGATTTGATTAGGATACCTATCATCCTCTACCATCTCTTTCTCATGACCCCTTGTCCCTGAATTTTCCTAATCAATCTCTTCCAAATCCAAGAAGTAAATACGTGAAAGGTAGCCACATTTTGTGGGTAGAGGAGCAGGAAGGTGAATGTTATTTTGATATTTTTTCTTTTTTTCAAATCCCTACATGTAAAGATGACGCTCTTACATTCTTGTATGATTTTTAATCCTCTAATATTGGTAGTGAATCAAATGAAATCAATTTTTTCATATCCGTAATCTTGGGCAACAATGATTCTGATTATGATGGCTTTGTCAATGTATGTGATGATGAATTCCAAAATGCACCAACTAATCTTTTGGTTCCTCCATAAGATTTTGACTTCATAGAATTAGATCTAGAATCTGATCCACCTGAAGAAAATGTTCTTATCGAGACATCCTATTCATCTCACTATATATTGTGCTCTCCTGTTTGTGATGTATCTACATACGATGAAGATACTCCATGCTCTTCAAGTTCTTCATCAGAAAATTTCACTTTTAAATTGTCACAAGGTAGTGAGGTTGTCCATGATGAAAGAGAACAAAAATCAGATCATTGAGTATCATTTCCATCCCATCAAATCCCTTGTTTTGCATGAAGACAACTCTTTAAATTAGCTTGCTCATGAAATCTCTTCGATTCATACATCTATAGATTTGT
>APFE031374709.1:0-12727 GCA_000404065.3 Pinus taeda | reverse complement strand
CAACCTTAAACTGATGTAAAAAGGTGGCACATCACTATCAGGAGACTCACCATTTGATGCTGGCCCAAAAATCATTTCAGGTTGATCATCTTCGACATTCACCATGTTGGACATCGGGTCCAAATTCAACATTTTAGATACTTGTCCTTTATAACTGTTGTTCTTCATTATTTCAGTCAAGGGGATGGATATCTTCAATTTAGAAATCTCATTCTCTAAATTGAAAGTGGGAATATTTTCTACCTCTTTGACTGGGATTTCTTTCCTTTCCTTTTCTTTCGATGCAACTTGCTGATGTGATTGTTCTGCTAATGGTGATTTACTGCTCTCCGGATCAACCGCCTCCTTTCCTTTCCTTTGTGTCGCTGTTGAATCATTCTTTGACACTTCAACATCCTTCTTTTTCTAAATGGGTCTGACTGGAACATCTCTATTTCTAAGTGAATATCGTTGTTGTTGGGCAGACAAAGCATTCATGTAGCCTCTTTGGTATTCATCTGATTCCTCCTCCAAGACGGTGTCGCTTGCTAGAATGAAATCTACATCTTTGTGTGCAGCTGAATTCTCTGCATACTCCTCCTCTTCGGTGAGATAAGTAGGCAAATCATCAGGTGTAAAGAGGTAATTTTCTTCACCTATTACATTCCCGTCCTCATCTGATTCTGGTCCATGCACAAAGTTTTGCTGCAAAGGTGTCTGTACTGGTGGTTGTGCAATCGGCTCTTGAGCTCGCTGATCTCTCTGTCTTATTCTATATTATGGTTGTTGCTGGCCACGGAAGTTAGGATTTCTAACTTGTGGCTCTGGTTTGTCAAGTTTCACTCTTTCAAGCATCTGCTCTACCTTCCGAAGTATCTGATCTACCGAGGAAGATTCTTCCTTTGCAGTGACCTTCTTCTCTGCTTTTGCTCTAGCTCTCTTGGTTAGCAGATTTTCTTCAACACTGACCGCTATCTTCTGCATGTCTTCCATTGTGGCCGGTTCTCTTTCTCTCAATTGATAAGCCATGTTAGCTTCAAAACCATCCAGGAAATTCAACATGGCTAGTCCCACAGGTAGCCTTAGATTATCTAGAATTTCATTATAAACTGTATTGAATCTAATGCAATAATCTTGGACCGACTCACCAGCGTTTCTCTTGATTTGCTCATATTCGGCCAGAATTTGAAAAGGATTCTTTTTCACTTCCCAGAAGTTTAAAAATTGCCTTTGTAGGTCAGCCAAGGTAGCGATACGAGTAGCTGGAAAACCTCTGAACCATTTCCTCACTTCCCCTGCAAATGTCTGTACAAAAAGTCTCATTGCCACATTCTCCGCATCAATCTCATGAAGTTCATAGAAGTCTGCCATTATATCTAGATGTTGTTGAGCAGTAATTCCATTAGCAGTGCCATCAAAAAATGGGATTTTTCTTTGGTAATCTGCGGGCATATCATCTAAAACTTGAGGCAAAACAAGAGGTGCAAAATGGGCAGCCATCACTCTTGGCAGATTTGTCCTCGGAGGTGTCGGAGGAGTGTGCACAGTTTGTAAGGGGTTAGCAATTTGAGTTTGAAGCTGAGCTATTATGTAGTTATCAATCGATCAATTAGCCCTTTCCGTCTCCAATTCTACAAGAAACTGTGGATTGTGGACAGTAGAGTCAACTGCTCTTTCAGACTTGGTTTCGAACAATGATAATTCAAACTACTCATCAAACTCTAGCTCTTCAATATACTAAAAAATGTCCAGGCATGAATTGGATTTGAGCACGGACGATATAGAGCTTTCTTGACAACGAATTCTTGAAATCAAATTGGGATTTTCATAGATGTGCGGAGGGTTGGGATCTGGATTAGCTCTGGTGTATCTTCTAGAAGCCAACGTGCTATTGAGAAAAATCAAAGGACACAACCAACTTCACTCAACCTATCAAATCCTAAACTTATGATCCGGAAGTTTAGAATTATTAAGAAATAAGGGGATTGATTTCTTCCCCAGTGGAGTCACCACTAAGTTAGCACCTAAATTCGCTTAGGCTGAAGGAAGGCAAAATTCAAGCTAACCACAAACCATGCTCAGTCTAGTAGCTGGCCCTACCAGAACAGGAGAGGGCTCTCTGTGAGTCACACTTAGTGAAAAGATAAATGAAACGGTCTTAGATGACTTACAATGAAATATTTATCTTAGGCTAGTAAGTAAATATGCATACAAGAAGTGATTTTTATGAATGACTGTGTTTCTGGGATGGTATGGGACCAATGGACCTCAATGAACAGAGAATTTAATACAAAGGCATGGATTACTTCATGAGGCAAGATAGGTGGAGAGTCCAGCAATTTAGTTTGAAGCAACGCAGAATGGAGAGATTACTTAGGAGGGTGAAAAGGGCATGGGCAGCATGAATCCTTTTCAAGAGAAGAAGAACACTGAACATGAAATTTTCCCACAGGAAGAGCAATAAAATTGAATTCTACCTTATCTAACTTAGAACATTTCACTGGAAATGAATATGAAATGAACTATGAAACATAACAAGATACATATGAAACATAAGAGACACATTTTCTACACTCAAAACCACATGAATCTCATGAAACAAAGCCACTTCCTTTCATTAATCCTCGTAAAAATATACAATGAAGAGACAGAGTTTCTTTCCCACAGTCTCCAAGAAGTTACAAGCCAACCAACCCTTTGCAAATAGTTTGCATACAATATATAGAATGTGCCATGAAGAGATATAACACCCAAGGGTTGGGGAGTTACTCGAATCATTACAAAATGAAGGTGGAGAGCCAAACATCAGCTACAGGTGCATCGCCACAAACATGACAAATGGCTTAGGTGACCCTTTGCCTTCCTCTAACACTTGGATAGATGCCCATCTAGAGTGAAAATACTTTAAATTCTGCCTTTGGTGCCGAAAAAGTGAAGTGTAGATGAGCGGGCCCACTTTGGAGAAGTCGCGAATTGAAATTTCGCGAAACAGAGGCAATTTGGGCCTTTTTTCCTATGTGCGCCGCGCCCTTTTCTGAATGCGCCGCGCCACTTTGAGGCCCATTTTGAGGCACTTGTAGGAGTCCAAAATGTGCCCAAGTGTGCTTTCTAGAAAGCATGTCTTGTCTACTTTCCAAACCAAGTGGAATTTTTTAATTTGGAGCTCATTTGCCCCTCCAAATCTTCATTCTCCCAAGACTCCTTCCAATGTGTCAAAATAGGGGTAGTGAGGCCATTTTTTGGGTGTTTTTGACCACTTGGAGAATCAAATCATGCCCAAATTTCTTGCCCGAGTGTTAGTAGTCATGCTTTTTCATGCTGAATCCAAAAAGAAAAAACATTTCTCATTTGGAGCTCCCAATCCTACGCGTCGGGCCGGTGGCGCGGCGCGTATAGAGAAAAAACCTGTGTTTGTGCCAAAAAAATTCCATGTGACCAAAATTGTCCTAAATTTCTTGAAATTTGGGCTGGAGGTTCTCTGAGAGGCACTATGCTGGGCCATAGAAGCTTCAGCCAAGATTCGAAGTCGATCTTGCTCTTTTGCCTCTTTCGTTTCTCTGCTCAATTTGGCCTTCAAGCTCCTTATCCGGGCCTTTGCACTCATGTTTCGTGCCCTGTAATGACAAGCCATCCTCCTCAGTATGGTTTTGTCTCTATTACCCTTGTCTAGTAGTCTCTCCAGGTGGATATTGACCTGCTCTATCCATGACTCACGGTCGTTGTTGATCTCTTGCTAGAAGGTAGTGAGCTCGATCCTCCTTTATTGGGCAGCTTGTCGATTCCCACGGATGCTTTGCAGCTCCATGATTGCTTGCTGGTCCTCAAGCTGCTTGTTCCTTTGCTCCAGATACTTGATGATCCATCTGGCCCACTCCATATTGAGTATCAAGTCTTGGATCTCTGTGTCCTGCTCCTGAATGGTTATCCTAAGTTGGGCATTTTCTGCCTCTGCCTCATCATCCTAAATGAGGATGACATCAGTCTCCTGTACACCTGATGGCCCCTCATCATGCACGGGCTTCTTTCCCTTGTCCAGTACCTATGTCACTGAGGCCGGAAGCGAGGCCCCTTCCACCCTGGGTGGAGATAACACTCGCTTTGTTGCTGCAAACAAGTGCCTACTGCCTCTCTGATATGTAACAAAAATTGTCATGGTAGTGGTCTCATGGTGCTCATGCTGATGAGAAGGACCACCCATCTCCTGCTCTGGCTCTAATAGTACCTGTGATTTGCTGAAGAAGTCACGGGAGATGAAGTCCTCCCAAGCAATGCCCTGCAATCCCAACTGATGTTCTACCAAAATCCGGATAAGTGCAAAGTGATACACACTGTTAAGTTGCTGCTAAGGGGTCTTATGCAGCATGAAGGTGTTCATCCTCTCTATGTTCCTGCATATGAAAAATGGGAGGTTCATCATCCTCACCCTGGTGAAGTGCATGAACAACTGGATGTGATAGGCATATAGTCGAGAGAACCTCCCCTCACAGCTAAAGTATTTCATGATCGATCTCATGAGTGGAGCGTACTCATCTTTCAAGTATCTGAAGGGAAAGACTCTTGTGAGCTGACTCAAGAATCTGGCCTTGATGTAAGGCTCATAGTGTTGCCTATCCACCTTCTTCTTCTTATGCCACTGTTCTCCAACATTTGGTATACCTATTGCCACTGATATAGCTTCGGGTGTCAATGTGAAAGTGACCCCGGCCAAGATAGACTTACCTCCATCTAAATGAAGCACAAATAGAGGGGCCAACTCATGATGACCTCTAACATTTGCCACCCTTTGAAAAAATTCAAAACATGCTAGGTGCTGGAAACATGACATGGCAAGAGGGCATTCTTGTAATTCAGTGAGGATAGTGGGCTCGTCCGTGACATGTTTTCCACTCTTGTGGTGTCTCCTCAGAGCCTGCTCTTTTGAGGATGAGTCACTTTGTGTCTCCATCTCATACACTGACGAATGCTGTGATGTCATGACTACAGCATGGACTATGATTAGGCTACCCTTTGATGATGGTGTGAGGCTGGGTGCCTTTGTGATATCTGTCACCAAGGGGAACAATGAAACAGGGAGTATTAGGAAGGGAGTGGTGTAATGGGAATAAGGGTTATAGGGAGAAATTTGTTTAGGGATATGGGAGGAGTTTGTGTATTTTGATAGGGTAGGGTTTTGGGTTTTAACAAGGTAGGGTTTGGGGTCTCATATTGACCAAACAATGGAGGGATAGGGGAGAGGGTTTGGTAGTATTTTAGGGCAGGGATTTTAGAAAAAATGATAAAGGGAGGATGGGAAAAATGGTAGGTGAGGGGAAAATGATGGGTGGAAAGGAACCTTGGCACTAACAACACACTTTAGCAACCCTAGCCATCATGGTTTACGGTGATTTCTTATGGTTGATTTCATTGAATTTGGTTGCATTCAAACATCTCTATAAACACAATATTATTGATAAAACGTGATGAACAAGTGATGTTATAAAGCTTACCTTTCAATTTGATAACATTCACAAAATTTTGGAGTGATTTGGCACTTGTTTCAGCCCTTGGTCTGTGTGCATCGCGCGCAAAGCCCAGTGTACCGCGCCCTGGGTATGCGATGCGCTTTTGTAAAGTTTGAACTGTGCGCAGGCTATGTGTGCGCCGCGCCCTCTGTGTGTGCCGCGCTCCTGGGTATATGCGCCGCACTGCTTGAAACCGCCTCCAACTCCCTCAAACACTCACAAGGCACACTCACACCTTTTGCAACGTTTCTCCAAGGCTTGGATTAGCTTAATGCCTTTGATTTTGATGAAAACTTATATATATAGCTTTGGAAGTGATGGGTTAAATTTTTGCCTCTTCAAAAACCCATTTTTCTAATGTTATGTTTTGCACTTTTTCACTGACTTTAAAACACACTGATTTTCACTTTCCCTTTGAAATTTTAGCTCAAATGATGAAATTTTCGTTACTCTTTGCAGGGATTGCACGACAGGACATTTGGCCATGGAAACCATGACTGCATCTAAAGAAATGAACTGACGACTTTTTTGAAAATTTTGTCATAAATGACACTGTTTGACTTTTCTTCAAAACAGAGTTTTGAAGAAGAGTCAAAGTCTATCCACATGACGATGAAGCTCTCTAAACCATAACTGTGTAAGGGCCTCACTCTGGCTTGCATGGCTTTACTGAACATGTTCAAAGACCAAATTGATGAATCCCTAGACCTAGACATAGAAAATGACCTTTGTCCTTTAAAGGACCAGACCTTGACTGTCATGGACTTTGATGATTATTGACCAAAGACCTGAGCTAGAAAGAGCCAAACATGTGGGGGAATGACTACGATGACCTTCTCCGTCATATTATGGCATGCCCCTAGCAGAATGCAGCTGGGTGAATGGAGCCGGACACCTAAAAATGAAATGCATAAAGAGTTTTGATCTCTGACGGAGGACTGACCAGACCGACTCTAACACCTCCTTTCGCTATTACCAGGGATCCTTTAGTGACCTTCCAGGTTTTATTTGTGATAGTGGTTACACAACCTTCACCTCCCAACTGCCCTATAGAAATCATATTTTTCTTCAGATCTGGAACATGCCTTAACTCCTTCAATAGCCACTAATTTCCATTTTGTTGTTATATGAAAATAGTAACCATTCCAACGATTTTACAGGGTTTATCATCACCCAATGGTACCTGTCCAAAACCTCCTTGAACATAATCATGAAAATGTTTCCTATCAGGTGTGGCATGGAATGAGGCCCCTGAATCTACCACCCAGGCATCAATAATATTTTCTAATGAAAGAATCAAAGCATCTGGCAACACATCACCCATTACATTTGCTTCATGATTATTTTCTTGTTGTGTGTCTCCTTCTTTTCCCTTCCAAGACTTGTAGTCTTTCTTCCCACATTTCCAGCACACTATCCCACTCGAACCAGGAACCCTTCTCTCCTATGAGTTTATCATCCAAATAGACCTTGGGCTCTGATACCAGTTTTTAGAAAGTTATATATTATAGAGAAATGGAACACATAAAATATTGCATAAATATAAACACAGAAAATGCATTAAACAAGACAGACACAGATATGTGTGGTTAACCCAGTTTGCGCTACATCCATGGACAAACAGCCAATCTTTCTTTTATTGTATTATCCAGAAAACTGAAGAGATACAACCTACAGTAGGTCCACTGTAACTCCCCCTTTGCTCTCAATCTTGTCTATCTTCCTTTGTCAGAATACCAATCTACATAGACGCAATACAATTCCCTCATATATAGCAAGGGGTTGCCTTCTAGGGAAAAAAACCCTAAATTAAACATAACTTTTACCATTAGATCTCTGCCTAATGAGCGGCCCAATTTGACTATGAAATTACAACATTTTACAAGGCAATTTTACATCTATTCTTAGCTTCAGGGGCGCTGCCCCCTATCCCCCCACTAAGGGAGGCTCCACAAAGCTTGAAGCCACCCCCGCTACAACGAATATTTTATAGGTGGTGTTGCTACCCCATTTTGAACTGGGGTCCAATGTGGCGATACCTTTGAATACAAAATATAATCGGACTCCACACCCAACAATCTCCCACTTGGAGACTAATTATAGCAACTCCACTGCTACTTCATTTGCTGGACAATGACTCCACTTTGGACTTTGTTGTTTCTCATCTTCTTCATCATACTTGGAGACCAGTTAAAACTAAGTAGATTCATAGTTTCTCCATGGTTACAACTTTTGTTAACATATCTGCAGGATTCTGGCTAGTGTGTATCTTTTCCAACTTCAATTGTCCATCTTCCAACACTGACCATATGAAATGGTACTTGAGTTGTATATGCTTAGTCTTGGAATGAAATGCAAAGTTCTTTGGAACATGTATGGCACTCTCGTTGCTGCTGTATAACCTACCCAACTCCTGCTTCTTACCCATTTCATCCAAAAACCTTTGTAACTAAATCATTTCTTTACTAGCCTCTGTAGTAGCAACATACTCTGCTTCTGTTGTTGAGAGTTAAACAACACTCTGTGGTTTTGAGACCCAACTAACAACCATTCCACCTATAGTAAACACATACCCTATTGTACTTCTCCTGTTATCTCTATCACCCGCCATATTTGCATCAACATATCCCTATAGAGCAATGTTTGAACCACCAAAGCATAATGCTTGATTTGTGGTACCTCTCAAATACCCGAGAATCCACTTCACCACCATCCAATGTTCTATTCCTGGATTGTTCATGTACCTACTTACAACTCCCACTGCATGTGCAATATCAGGCCTTGTGCGAACCATTGCATACATTAAGCTTCCAGCTACTGATGCATATGGAACTTTAGACATATGAGCTATTTCTTCCTAAGTGTTGGGACACACCTCATTACTTAATTTGAAATCGCTAGCCAAAGGTATAATAACTGGTTTTGCATTCTGTATATTAAACCTTTTCAACACCTTTTCTATGTACTCACTTTGACACAATATTAATTTGTGATTTTTCCTGTCTCTAGTTAATCTCATACCAAGGATTTGTTTTGCAGCACCCAAATCCCTCATTGCAAATGAGTTTTCCAATTTTATTTTGAGCACATTTACTCCCTACATGTTAAAACCTGTAACAAACATGTCATCTAGATACAATAACAATATAATATAGCTGCCATCATTTTTCCTTTTGAGATAAACACAATGATTAGAGTGACATCTAGCATAACCTTGTTCAGACATAAACTTGTCAAATTTTAGATACCACTACCTTGGAGCTCGTTTTAAGCCATACAAGCTCTTCTTCAACCTGCTCGCTAGTTTCTCCTTCCCTTTTACCTCATATCCTTGTGGCTGCTGCATATATATCTCTTCCTCCAAATCCCCATGGAGAAAGGTTGTCTTTACATCTAACTATTCAAGATGCAAACCTTCAGCTACTATTAGACTTAAAATAGTTCTGATTGAAGTCATTTTAACAACAGGAGAAAATATCTCATCAAAGTCTATACCCTTTTTTTGTGCAAACCCTTTCACCCCAAGTCTAGCTTTATACCTTTTTCTACCTCCATATTCTTCCTTCAACTTGTAAACCCATTTATTCTGCAATGTTGTTTTACCTACAGGAAACTTGACTAAGTCCCAAGTATGGTTATGTACTAGGGATTCTATCTCTTCTTTCATGGCTTGCTCCCACTTCTTCCTGGTTTCTACCTGCACTGCATCTTCATAACAATCGGTTCACAAGAATAAGTCAGCAATACATAATATAATGAAGGAGTGTATCGTTCAGGGGGTCTACTTCTCTTGGTAGATCTACTAACACCACTTTAAGGTGTTTGAGGTGCTTGTTACTATTGTGGTTGTTGTTCTGGCTGTTGATCATTATGATTTTTAGGCACCATCACTTTTTCTGTGATCTCATCAAGCACTATGTATTCTGTATTTTCTTTTTCCTGTTTCTTTTCCTGCAGTTAAGCCTTATACAAAACCTTTTCATTGAATATGACATCTATTCTCCTAATAATTTTGTGTTTTTCATAATCATAAAAGTGATAACCAAAATCATTAACACCATATCCAATAAAGGTACATTTCTTTGATTTTTCCTCAAGCTTTGTTCTATTTTCTTTATTAATATGGATAAAGGCTTCACAACCAAAAGTCTTTGAAAAAGAGTATTTTACATTTTTACCTGTCCATGCCTCCTCTAGAATACCACCATCCAAGGAACTTGAAGGCCCTTTGTTTATTAGATAAACAATAGTATCTATAGCATCTGTCCAAAGTTGTAAAGGCAATCCTGCATGCAATATCATGCACCTTGCACCCTCCATGATTGTCCTGTTCATCCTTTATGACATGCCATTTTCTTGTGGTTTTCCTAGAATTATCTTCTTCCTGTGAATTCCATTCTCTGAATAGTACCTATCAAACTCTTTGCTGCAATATTCACCTCCATTGTCTGATCTGAGGCACCTCAACCTTTTTTGTGTCTCATTTTCAACCAAAGCTTTCCATTTCTTGAAAGTATCAAATACATTAGATTTATTTCAAATACAATAAATCAAGGTTTTTCTGGTGGAATCATCAATAAAAGTAACATAAGAACGAGAACCAACAAGAGATGATACCTAAACAGGTCCCCATACATCTGTATGCACAATCTCTAATTTTTTGCTCTTCTTTTCTTTCCAAAATCTAAGGAATCTCACTCTCTTCTGTTTTCCACAAACACAATTCTCACAAAATTTTAAATCAGCATGCTTCAAACCTGGCAACAAATTTCTTGAGTGCGGAATTTGCATCCCCTTCTCACTCATGTGCCCAAGCCTATGATGCCACAATGTCGTATCTTCTCCTATAGAGATTAAAGCATTAACAAAATTAGAAATACCATTGCATAAATACAATGTACAAAACTTTACTAGGGATCCTTTAGTGACCTTCCAGGTTTTATCTGTGAAAGTGGTTACGCAACCTTCACCTCCCAACTTCCCTGTTGGAATCAGATTTTTCTTCAGATCTGGAACATGCCTTACCTCCTTCAATAGCCATTGATTTCCATTTGGTTGTTTTATGAAAGCTGTACCCATTCTAATGATTTTACAGGGTTTATCATCACGCAATCAAACATGTCCAAAATCTCCTTAAACATAATCATGAAAATGTTTCCTATCAGGTGTGGTATGGAATCAGGCCCCTGAATCTACCACCCAGGCATCAATAATATTTTCTAATGAAAGAATCAAAGCATCTTGCAACACATCACCTATTACATTTGCTTCATGATTATTTTCTTGTTGCGTGTCTCCTTCTTTTCCCTTCTGAGACTTGCGGTCTTTCTTCAGGTGTCCTTTCTTCCTGCATTTCCAGCACACTATCTCCGTTCTGGACTTGGATCTACCTTTTCTTGACATACTGTGGTATCCTGGGTTCTTTCCTTTTTCCATTTTTCTTCCCCTAGTCTCTGCAGTCAAAGCATCACCTGATGTCTCACCAGAGCTTTTCCATCACATTTCCTCGCTAAGGATTGCACCGATAACATCATCAAACTTTAAAGTACTAGATCTAGAGACAGAGTTACTAATGGCCATAACTAAACCATTCCAACTTTCTGGCAATGAGCACAGAAATAACAGAGCCCTAACTTTATCATCAAAAGTTACCCCTACAGAACCTAACTAACTTGTAACTGTATTAAAATTATTTAAATTGTCTGCAACAGATCCACATTCTGACATCTTCATATTAAATAAATGCTTCATAAGAAATACCTTATTTGAGGCTGAGGGTTTTTCATATAGTTTGGCCAATTTTGACATTAACCCTCTGTTATCGTTTCCTTGGAAATATTAAATGCTACTGACACCGCTAGGCATAGTTGTATTGTTCCAAGTGCCTTTCTGTCGAGAATATTCCATTATGTGCCTATCATACTCATCAGCTTCTTTGTCTTTCCACTCAATGGTAGGTGTAGATCTCCTTTATACATATAATATTCCATTTACATATTCCACAGCTAGTAGTTTTGGCTATTGAATTTTCCGACCCTAAACCTACCATCTTCCACCATTACTACCACTCGAACCAGGAACCCTTCTCTCCTGTGAGTTTGTCAGCCAAATATACCTTTGGCTCTGATACCAGTTGTTAGAAAATTATACATTACAGAGCAATGGAACACATAAAATATTTCAGAAATATAAAAACAAAAAATGCATAAAACAAGAGAGACACAGATATACATGGTTCACCCAGTTTGGGCTACATCCACGGACAAATAGCCAATCCTTCTTTTATTACATTATGCAGCAAACTGAAGAGATACAACGTGCAGTAGATCTACTGTAACTCCCTCTTCGCTCTCAATATCCTCTCTCTTCCCTAGTTAGAATACCAATCTACATGGACGCAATACAATTCCCTCATATATAGCGAGGGGTTGCCTTCTAGGGCAAAAAACCCTAAATTAAACATAACTTCTACAGTCAGATCTCTGCCTAATGAACAGCCTAGATTGACTATGAAATAAAAACATTTTACAAGGCAATTTTACTTCTATTCTTAGCTTCGGGGGCAGTGCCCCTAATCCCCTCGCCAGGTGGGGTCTCCCCAAAGTTCATAGTCACCACCCCCTGGAAACCCCCCTACAACAAATATTTTATAGGTATCCTTGCTGCCCCATTTTGAACTAGGGTCCAATGCAGTGATACATTTGAATATAGAAGATAATCAGGCTCCACACCCAACAAGTGTCATACTTGTCGCTTTCAGCATTAGACGGTCTCCTATAGGGTCATGCCTTGTCTTGATGGTTTAAGATGTCTTGTCACTGAGTCATTCTAAGTGTGTAATCATAATGTCATGTATGCAAGAACTCACTTTTTCTCATACTTAGTCATTTTTCCTCAAAATTTCTTGATCAGACAACCCTCCTTTGACCTGACGCTAATTGAGCTCCACTATGTAGTCTCATCTCTTAGTGAACGTTTTCTGCTACCTAAAACTATGCAGGGCATGAGCTTTTCCTCCAAGGCAGCCTACACTGCACAATCCTGGAAGTGAGCTAACTAACTGCCTCCCATAACTGCTTAGAATTTGTCCTAAAGTTCAATCCAATCTATGCTTCGCTCAAGATCACTCATCAAGTCTCCCTCTAGTCTTCCAGAAAATATGAACTAAACTGTGAACTGGGGCTACACTACTCCCAAAACCTGGGTGCAGGTTTCCCAACTTCCTACACTATACTGTCTGTAGAAAC
>APFE031374706.1:0-27455 GCA_000404065.3 Pinus taeda | reverse complement strand
TGGTTTTTGCTTATGGTCTTGTTTTACTGGTTCGGGACTCGACCTAGAAGTTTTTCCATTCATCCGGAGATGTTATGAAAACCTGGTAAGGTTCGCTTCCTTCGTGGTCTACTTCTCGAATTTCGATTGTTGTTGTATGTTCGGTAATCAATTTGGTATGTCTCTGTCTCTGTGCATCCTTATCTGGGTTCGATGTCTGTGCTTTCCATGAGTCTTACAGTCGGTTGTTGGTTTCGTTATTCCTGGTAATGTTTCTCCAGCTCTGAGTTCAATTCCTCCACGAGCCTGACAGAAATGTGGTGACGAACTCCTTCGGTTCCTCCGCCAATTTATCTAGGTAAGTCTGCTTGTTCTATGCTAGTTATATATGCTCCTTTTTCCTCAAGTTGAAACGTCTTCGGGTCCACGTGAGTAGGGAAAACCTAGAGGAGTGGTTGCAGTTATGGCTTGCCTCCATCAGGTAAGCGGACTAGATATATATTGGTTATTCTATTCAAGTTTCAAATTCTTTTTGTTTCATTTCACCAACACTCATTCCATTTGTCATTTTTCATTGCAGGTATCGCCACCCGAGGGTTTTGGTGCATGGAAACTCGACTGTTCCAATTGACCACGAGTATAATCATTTCTATTCGTTAGTTGTTTTGGCTCAGCTTCAATGCTACCACTGTAGGGTCAATGTATCTGAGGTCTTCGAGCCACTGTCTGTATTTGGTTCTTCTGTAATTTGTCACTATCGTTGGGTTATGGTAATGAGATGAGGATTATGGGGTTTGGTTTCCGCTTGTTATAGGTATGAGTCATATATTTATGAATTGGGTTCGTTCCTTTGTTTCGAACAGAATGTAAATGAGTAAAGAATCAGAATACTGTCTTTATGTTTCTATGAATTCAACTATGGAACTCAGTGGACTATATTTATATATTCGCATACCTGGTGTCTACATAATTAGTTTTCTTATCCGGACTTGTGATTCCAACCTCGTGTCGTTTGTTCACATAAACTATTTCATGTCTAATTATTTGGTTGAGTCCGCCTGTAATCTGGGCACTTACGTTTCTCCCCTAATGTTGGTTATCTCCTCTTTCGTTTTATAACCTATAGTGTTATAACAACAATCTCCATGAAAGTAATTTCACACAAATTAGTATACACAGTATTTGGGACGCTGTCGAGGTGATTATGCACAGAAAAAAATTATACTTCTCTCTTTTTCATTTCTCTGTCAGTCGAACCTATACATTGTGTTTTGTCCCTCTTTTTAATAGCAGTGTTCCCAAACTGTCACTAACTATTGTTAGTTATGTTCAATTGGTTACATCAGTTATTCCTCATACGAAACTTTTCATGATTGTCTAGCATATTTTCTTTTCATGTTTCTACAATAGTAAATTAATTGTCTAGAAACAATGACACTAACTAATTCCTATTGTTCTTAATTACAATTTACTAAATTAAGTTAGGCAACTTAATAAAAGAAAAATGAAAAAAATAAGTACGTTACCCATTCAGTGAATTAACTCCTTCGTCCCCTTCAGAGACCATATCACCTTCACTTTTTCTTTGCCCTGTCAGCCAGATGCTCCTGCATCAATTAGGATAATATGCCTAGGGAGGATTTGTAATAGCCACTAGTGTAGAAGCTTCAACATGTAGTTGTGCTACAACAATTTTCTCAAAATAATTAAATCTATTGCTCATGTGTTCAATGAGTTGAAGAATATAAGATAGGTCAGAATGATTTACTAAATCTTCAAGCCAAACATACCTTAAGTGAATATCCTAGGTTATCAATATTATTTTATTCTAACATGTGATGGTAAGTAAGGAAAAAGATGGTATAATAGTGCATAACCACCACTTGTATTATGGCCTAATGATATTTGCAATATGATTATACAACTTAGTGAAGTGAAGACTGAAATATTTTATGGTTTCACCTTTGGTATAAGCCACATTTTTGTGTTCATGAAGGAGATCCACAAGGCTTTGAGGAGGCGCATAAGTGGATTTAAACAAATAGAAAAACTTTGTCTAGGTAGAGAAGGGTTTATGTGGGAGTTCAAAAAAATGGTTTACTACTCTTCCTTCTAAGGAATTCAAAAGAAATTGCATGCAATTATCATTATTGTTCACACGGATGTTGTGGCATGCATTAGAAACTCCAATTAAGTGTTCACTAGCCACAATAGTGCCATCAGCTAAAAACCTTTTAAGGAATTTAAAGACAATTGCATGCAATTATCATTGTTGTTCACACGGATGTTGTGGCATGCATTAGAAACTCCAAATAAGTGTTCATTAGCCATGAGAGTGCCATCAGCTAAAAATTTTGGGAGATGATCCTTAAATTTGGGAAAAGGAGTATTTTATAGTGTAAGATTAAAGGAATAAGCCACAATCGAAGGAGTTCTTTTTCGGTCATCCTCGAATTAGAATAACCCATATTTTTTTATTACTTTGGTGGGGTTTGTTGTATATTAAATTAAATTAAATGAAGAGAAGAGGCTTCCAATTTGAATACAAGATGAGGAAATTGATGAAGATGAAATGGAAGAGGGAATATATTGAGAGGATCCATGCATTACTCACATGGTTTCACGGGAGGGGGAGGTAGTCCTAAAGAAAAGACAAAGTCTTGAAAATTGAAGAAAAGCTTGGGTGACAAGGATTGCCTTTCACCTTTGGACTTTGTCCAAGGAAGGATATATTCAAGGAGTCATCCATGAATTGTTCTAGAACCATGAGACTCACTGGTCATAATCTACCTATATACTATTGGAACAATCCTTGAGATGGATTATTATGTCTTCTCTTCTCTCTTGCAATTCAATACCTCAAGCTATAATAGCCCAAGCCTACCCTAAATCAACAAGAGTGTGTGAGTTATAAAGGATAAAATATATAAATGAATGTGAGCTGCTCCTATGACTGTTCTATTTATTTAGAGGATTTATTTTGTTAGGAGATTGAATGATGATATAGATAGAAAAATTAATGAACCATGGATATCTGAATTGATGTCCCCGTTGTAGTTTCCAAAACCATGCCTAGAAGACGATCCTTTTGTGCTTTGCTGCTACACCCTCAAATGTACCATAGTTGGTGATATCATGGGAGTAAGTTCGAGGTTTAATGCTCAAAATTTATGGAGGGAAAATTATTATAAATCATGTCCTCTTAGTAATAAGACTGTACATTCATGTGTTCAATATCTGATATAGAAATTAATAACAACTTTCTTACAGAAATATCATAAAAGTATGTCCTTAGAATAAAACAACATGTAGTATATTACTTGGAGAAAGCATACTAAAAATAGAGGCTTATCATTTCTATTGACTTCTATTAAAATCAAGACAAGTTACTTGAAAATGCAATATAATGCATCAATATACAGCTGCATCAATACAACTTTTTTTTTCTAACAATTTAATTATTTACATAGTTTATGGGGAAAAATATCATTCCCCTCTGAAAATGTATGAATTTTAATAGTGGAGGGTGTTGGAATATCTAATTCCTACTTGTCTCTAGTTGTGATTCTTTGTATGTAAGGATTCAGTTCCTATTGTATAGGAGTTAGCTATATCTACTTGTTCCTAGTTTAATGTGTGGTTGAGAGATTTTCTCAACTAATAGATTGTGTGTCTAAAATAGTCTCCCTATCTTGAGACGACACTCTGTATATATGTAATCTTATTTAAATGAATATAGTACAAATAATGTGCATATTGATATTTTAAGTTGGTATCATATCCCTGAGGGCCTGGCCCTTCGTGGGCTTGGCCGCTCCTAGGTTGAAAGAAAATAAAAAGTTTGATGATTATTTTGTTTGTCTCATTTGCTTGTTTTTCCATCATTTGAGGTTGTTGCATGACTACAGATAGGAACGCGGCAGTTGAGGCTCATTGATGTGAGCTTGCTAATTTGTGTGGACTTTTGACCTCAAAACAGGCTTTGAGGAAGCGTGAAGGTTGTAATTGCTGCTAGAACTGAGATCTGCATTCTTTGTTCACTACGTGGAGGAGCAACATGCACTGTGCTTCAAGATTGTGCAGATCTACGGGCTGGTTAGAGAGCTTGTTAGGGAAATTCGCCCTAACATTGAGATGCCATAGATTTTCGATTTTAAGCCATATGTTCATCCCATTTACAATGTTATATTAACATGATTGGAAAATCAAGATCAGGATCAGGAGGTTAACGCATTAATTATATGTTTTAATATATCCAACTAAGTATGACATTTTACTAATTGAAGTTTACAAAACCATAATGGGTAGAAATGTGATAAAGAGTATTATCAGGTTTGACAGAGGGATAGGTATCACACAATTTTAATCTTTCAAAGTTGTTTGTTTGCTTTTCAAAAAAGTGGATTTTAAATTCTGGCAAAGAAGTTGATATGAAAGCATGGAAAATCTGGAATTAGGGGTGATATTTTTCAAATTGGTTGGTATTAAATGGTGAAAAAAGGAGGGATAAAATATATAGAAGATGAAGTTAGTCTGGTTTACAAATATGAGTAAAGTATATTATATTTCCAAGTTAGATTATGAGGGAAGAAGGAATACAACTTAGATTATGAGGTAAGAAGGAATATTTCCAACTTGGGTTATTTCCAACTTAGTTTGGAGTGGTAATTTGACTAATTTGGAAATTTATGTCTTCCATAAAATTAATATTCTTTATGTGGTTTGTGTTAATGAAAGAAATTGACACTTTGGCACTATAAAAAAGAAGAGATGGGAGGGCCCTTGCATCTGTTCTTTATTAAAAATAGGTTAAGTTTTTATTTATTTTTTTCATTTATTTATCTTGATCTATATAGTATAGATTAGAAGGAAATAGAACCTTGAACATGTTTGATGAAGGTTTGGAGGCGTGCATTTGTCAAGAAGAGCTTTCAAATCACTCCTCTTGATTATACTTTACTTTACTAAATAACTTTGGGCAGTAATTCAACCTCTTTGATAATAGTTTACTTCCTCATTTTCATCACTCTTACCAAAGCATCAATACTTGAGGGATTTCAGGCAGCCCAATGATATAAACTTTACAAGGGATGTAATGTCAATGTCCATAAATAGGTTTAGATGTCGGGCCTAACTTAAATGACCTACTAGTTAGTACGTGACGATCATTATAGTGAATTTTTCAATGGTGGTCAAAAGCATTTGAATATCAGACCAATAGGAGTGTGTCTTATACAGATAGGTAGAGAACAAAACAAATAATCTAATCTATTGTTTAGAGATGGGTTTCTTGGAATCCAGTTACACAAAAGATGTAAGAACATAAATAGAAATGTATTTCTCTGTATTATCTAAAATCTTTTATATACCTTTCATTTCATAAAATTTTCTTGGAATCCAGTTAGATGAAAGATGTAAGAACATAAATAGAGATGTGTGTTTAGAGATGGCTTTCTTGGAACCCAGTTACACAAAAAATGTAATTAGAGATGGCTTTCTTGGAATAAACTTACACAAAATATGTAAGAAGATAAATAGAAATGCATTTCTTTGTACTATCTAAAATCTTTTATATACCTTCCATTTGCAATCCAGTTACACAAAAGATGTAAGAACATAAATAGAAATGTCTTTCTCTGTATTGTCTAAAATATTTTATATTCCTTTCATTTCATAAAATTCCAAATCTAGGGCATTTTCATTATTTCTAGTTTGTTAATGGTTCTTTTCTTATGTGTAGTTTTTACGTATACCCTACAATTCTTGGCAAGGAGATGAGTGGTGATGCAGGAGCATCCAACTAAGGGAGGTCATGTCTAGAGTATTTATCTTTGCAAATAGAAGGAGTTTCAGTTAGTTTTTTTTAATTCCATTTAAATTTCTAGTTAACAACATTTAGGACCTTATATTAAGTTTAAGGCTGTCTCAGCCCACTGTTTATTTTTATTTACAGTTCTTTTTATTTTTTGTTTCAAATTAACTTTAGAATACAGAAAAGGATGAACAGTTATCAATGAATCACTAAAAAATGTAACTATTGATAGTTTAAATAATTGTACAATGATCTTTAAGAGAGAGGGAAAAATCCACTGTAATAATCCATCATAGTATTGAATAAAAATAAGCATGTTAACATTTCGAGAAGAAGAAAATCTGAGTGCGTGTATTGCAACCTAAACTTATTTAATCAAATTCATCTACCCATTTCCTAACAATGACAGAGAGCATGCATTATCACAGAGGCAAGAATAAAATGTGGTCGAGTCCCATAGAACAACCGAGAGGGTTTGCAGAAGAGTCAAATACGACAAATATATACAGATACCAATAGAACTCATAACATTTCCATTTACCATTTACTTTTCAAAAAATTTTCTGTATATATAGATATAAAAAATTTACGGTCCAAGATATAGTTTTTAAAACACAGACAAGCTACGAAACAAAGGTCCTTCGTAACAGTGCCAAATACAACCTCGAATTCACCATACATCCAACATAAATACAATTTCATAAGTTAACAACCCGGAGCCATAAATACACAAAACGATGAAATAGTGAGACCAAAGCTACAACCCTCGACAATAGAAGAGTACTACTAGAAAACGCTTCGAAATAGACAGATAGAGAAATAACATGGCATGAACCTGCTCGATACAAGAGCATAGGTGTCAGGGCATGAGACCAGCAATCGGTGAGCCCAGCCATTCACCTGCCATGGGCACCAAACAAAGCAATCAGAATCCAAGAAACAGAGCCATGAAAAGAAATTGAAGACAGTGCCAAGGATTTAAGGCGAGTTAACTTACTAGAGGAGCCGAGCCTTGCAAACGGAGGAAGGGAGCCATGGACCAAGGTCATAGTCACAGAGTGCCCACTGCTCACAAGGAGTAAGGATAATCAGTAACAGTACAAAACAAAGAAAAAGCTTAAAACATGGAAGGAAAGCTTACCACTTTTTGAATGTCGGATGAAAGTTGAGAGTCTAGCCACGCCACGACCATGACCTGCAATAGAATGACAAGCTTACAATCAAACAACGAGACAAAAACCTTGAAGGAAAAAGCATAATCAAAACCACACAACGACAAACAAATTTATAGAGCCAAGGTAACCCAGGAGTATAGCTAAAGTAGTGCCCAAAGAGACACAAGATAAGCGACCAACACAGGAGAGAAGCCAAGGATTTCATGCGCGTGAAGCCAAGCTTCAAATCGACACACAGAACCGAAAAACAGAGGAGCATCACAACCACAGTTAAGCCATATGGCCAGGGGAAAGAAGAGACCAGCGTACAACTAACCACAACCATTACCAGAACTTGCTAAGAGAAACCCTCACAAAGAACCATCTCAAGAATAGGATAGCCGAAGCCCTCAAGGAGCAGTAACCTGAACTAGAAGCAAAGACCTCACCTCGACGAAGCAACAGAGTAGTGGAACAATGACAAAATAACTGAGACTAGGGTTTCTTTGGCATAGTGAAGATGTGGGAGAAGCGAGACCCAAGGACAGGATAGTTATCCTCACACCATTAAATCACCAGTACCGCGCCATAAAACCAATCAACAATAAAATCATCCACACAATCACCCAATTAATGATATGCCATAAGTGATCAGGGCTGTTCCCATCAATTTTGGTATCAGAGCAAGGTTAGGGTTATTTTTTTTTTTTACGAAATGGAAGTCAGAAGAAGAGGTTGTGGTAGAGCTATTTGAAGAGTAGTAGATGAAGGATTGAGAGAAGAGATTAGGATCCTTAATGCCTGTTTGGCAGCAGTAGAAGCACGAAGGAGAACGGATCCGGAAGAAGGAGACAATAGTGAGGAAGAAGCTACAGTTACGATAGATGGATCAGATGAGGAAGGACCTAAAATCATATTGTTAAGGTTAGTTTTATAAGCTAGCAGTAAGCCAAAGACTGACATTTCAAACTATGATGGTAGTTTGTCCACAGAAGTGCTATTGGACTAGATCGGTGAGTTAGTCAAATACTTTGAATGTGAGGATATGAGCGAATATAGAAAAGTTAAATTCACTACCACCAAGTTGAAAGGACATGTGGCCTTATGGTGGGACAATGTCCAAGACAAGAGGAGAATATCAAATAAGTTACCCATTAAAAAGTGGACTAGAATGGTCAGCAAGGTAAGTTTTTGCCCAAAGATTACTAGATTGCTTTGTATTGAGAGGTACATAATTTGAAATAGAGAGGAATGTTTGTGAAAGAATATACTGAAGAATTTTATTGGGTGAATCTGAGAGCACGTTATGTTGAAGACACCCCAGAAAAAATATCAAGGTTTGTAAATGGCCTAGGGTTGGAGATATTGGACGAGATAAGTATTATTTCTCCAAAAACCATAAAGGAAGCATACCAGAGTGCCTTCAAGGCAGAATAAAAGATCTCTAGGAAGAAGAACACCAAAAGAGGATGTGGATATAGCAGAGAGAAAGGAGAATCCTTTTGGTAGAGGTAGGAATGCCAACAACATTGAAGAAGGCAACAATTCAAAGACCTCAGGGTCAATAGGAAAGGAAGGTAGCACTAGGGGAGGATGGCCATACCAGAGAGGAAGGGGTAATGGCAGAGGTAGAGGAGCTACCTACCAATGTTACAAGTGCCACAAGTGGGGGCACGGGTCCTTTGAGTGTCCTGAAGGTAAACAGGCTGGACAAAGAGGAGCATATGTTGCTCAAATCGAGGAAGCAAAGGCACCAACCCCAGAGGTAGAGATGTACCAGAGACAGGAGAGACCTTATTCTTAAATAAGGTACTGCTGAAATCGTCCAAGGAGACAGCTGACCAAACCCAAAGAAAGACATTATTCTGGATTGTGTGTAAGTCACATGGAAAATGCTACAAACTGATTATAGACAGTGGAAGCATTGATAATCTGGTTTCTACAGAGATTGTGGAGAAATTGGGCTTGAAAATGTTAAAACACCCAACTCCCTATAAGGTGTCTTGGCTACAGAAAGGACATCAACTGCTAGTTGACAAGTAGTGTGAGGTGGAATTCCATATTGGCAAGTATAGGGACAAGGTGACTTGTGATATCATGCCCATGGACGTGTGTCATATTTTGCTAGGTAGACCATGGCAGTATGATCGAAAAGTTGTTCATGATGGAGAAACAAACTGCTACAAGTTTGTCAAGGATGGGATTAAGCATACACTAGTGCCCATCAAGGAAGAAGAAACAACAGAGGCTAGTGGGACAAAAGTGCTGCTGATGTGGGGAAAAGAATTTTTAAAACAAATTGAAGATAATGAGATAAAGTATGTTGTTCTAAGGAGATCAAAAGCAGTAATGTTGCATACTGAAATTTCTAACCTACCTAAACAAATCTAGGATTTGTTGCAGGAAATCAGTGACGTTGTGGTGGATGATTTACAGGATAAATTACCACCAAAGCAAAGTATCAGTCATCACATAGATTTCATGCTTGGAGCTAGTTTACCAAACAAGGCTGCTTATCGGATGAGTCCTAAGGACAAAGAGGAGATCAGGAAGTAGGTACAGGAATTGTTGGACAGAGGTTTAATATGGGAAGGTTTAAGTCCTTGTGCAGTTCTGACAGTTTAAGCTCCCAAGAAAGAAGGCGAGTGATGGATGTGTACAAATTCAAGAGCAATAAATAAAATTACTATCAGGTACAGGTTTCCATTGCACCGAATGGATGACATGATGGACTGTTTGAGTGGAGTAACATATTTTTCAAAGATAGATCTAAAGAGCGGATACCACCAAATTAGAATAAGAGAAGGGGACGAATGGAAAACAACTTTCAAAACCAATGAAGGTATGTATGAATGGCTGGTGATGCCATTTGGATTGAGTAACGCCCCTAGTACTTTCATGTGCCTAATGAACGAGACGTTGAAGGAGTTCATTGGAAAATTCATGATTGTATACCTTGATGATATACTTATTTTCAGCAAGACCAAGGAAGAACATTTTCGACACGATATATATGTTTTGGAGAAGTTACAGCAAAATAGGTTACGGATAAATTTAAGAAAATGTTCTTTCTTTCAGAAGGAGTTACTCTATTTGGGTTTTGTGATTGCAGAAAATGAGCTAAAAATTGACCCGGAAAAAGTTGCAGCTATAATCAGCTAGCCATCACCTAAGAGTTTGTTCGAAGTTTGGAGTTTTCACTGGTTTGAAAGTTTCTATCACAAGTTTATAAATAATTTTAGTGGAATCTATACACCCATGTTGGATACCATCAAAAAGGCATATCAACCTTTCCATTGGACTGAAGCTACAAAGAAAAGTTTCCAGATATTGAAGAAGAGGATCACTTAGAAGCCAATTTTGAGATTGCCTGACTTTAACAAACTTTTCCAAGTTCATTGTGATGCCAGTGGTACAGCCATTGGAGCCATACTCAAGCAGGAAGACAAAACAATAGCTTACTTTAGTGAAAAAATAAATGAAAGAAGGAAAAAATACACGTCTTACGACAAGGAATTTTATGTCGTCATCCAAGCATTAAAGCATTAGAGATATTATTTATTGGGTAATGAGTTTGTCTTGTTTTCTAATAATTTTGCGTTACAGTATGTTATGCAACAAAATAAGTTGAATCATAAACACACAAAATGGGTTGAGTACTTGCAGAGTTTTACATTCGTATTGAAGCATATCAGTGGTCAAGCCAACAGGGCAGCAGATGCACTAAGCATAAGAGTTTTACTCTTATAGGAGACCATGATACAAGTGTTGGGATTTGAACACCTGAAGGAATTGTATCAAACATATGCAGATTTCAAGGAGGCTTATGAAGCTGCCAAAATACGTTGTTGGGGAATAATAGTCCATGGCTGGACTATAACTTACAGGAGGAGCTTCTATTCAAGGGAGGACAACTGTGTGTTCCAAAATGTTCGATGAGGGAGAACATCATCCGGGAAAAACATAGTGGAGGTTTAGCTAGACATTTGGGCATTGATAAAACCTTGGATCAGCTCATTCATTTTTATTACTAGTCGAAGATGCGAAGAGACGTGCAACAATATGTAACTAGGTGTAAAATGTGTTAGTTGGCAAGAGGGCACAGTCAGAACATAGGGTTGTATACACCCTTGCTTATTCCAAACAGACCATGGGACTTAGTCAGTGTGGACATTGTCTTAGGTCTGCCTAAAACACAGCAGAGTTTTGACTCCATCATGGTGGTGGTGGACCGTTTCTCCAAGATGGCACACTTCATCCGTTGTAGGAAAACTAGTGACGCCACCCCTGTAGCACACTTTTTTTTCACTGAAATTGTCAGATTACATGGCTTACCCAAGTCCATTGTTTTAGACAGGGATGTGAAATTCACAGGACATTTTTGGCGCACCTTGTGGAAAAAGTCAGACACAAAGTTAAACTACAGCTCCGCTTATCACCCACAGACTGATGGGCAGACAGAGGTTGTGAACAGGAGTTTAGGAAACATTCTACAGAGACTAGTTGGGGAAAATTCATGAATGTGGGATCATGTACTTGCCCAAGTAGAATTTGCTTACAATGATTCACCAAATTGAAGCACGGGAAGTAGTCCTTTCTAGAACTTGTATGGAATGCATCCCTGAGGAGTGCACGAGTTACAAGATTTGGGATAGTTGGAAAGAAGAAGTGCTATCGGGGAAGATTTGGCAAGAGCAATGAACGACCTACATAAGCTAGTGAAGTCAAAATTACAAGACAACAGTGAAGTGTACAAACAGAAATCAGATCTAAAAAGAGAGGAGGTACAATTTAATGTAGGGGATCAAGTCCTAGCACATCTGCACAAAGAAAGATTCCCTAAGGGCGAATACAATAAGTTGAACTTTAAGAAAATTAGACCTTGAAATATTCTGTGTAAGTTTTCTGCAAATGCTTGTGAGTTGTAATTGCCTCCAGGTATAGGAATATCACTCATCTTTAATGTGGTGGATTTATTCTGATACACTACCCATCCTGAAGGGAACAATTCGGCACAAAAAACTCGGGATACCCAGGAAGAGAGTAGTTCATGGATGAGACAAATGCTTCATCTTAGCCACTTGAGATTGAAGGAATCCTTGATACACAGGTGGCCAGGCGGACTCGAAGAAAGGAGTACCTAAAGTACCTCGTCAAGTGGAAGAACCATCCCATCGAGGAAAATTCATGGCTTGACGTAGGTCAGATACAACGTGAAGGGTATTCTATCGAGGAGCTCATGGACTGGAGCAATGAATTTTCATCTACCCTGGGAGCCCGATGCAAGAGCATCCAACTAAGGGAGGTCATGGCTAGAGTATTTGACTTTACAGACATAAGGATTTTCAGTTAGTTTTTTTTAATTCCATTTAAATTTCTAGTTAACAACATTTACGACCTTATGTTAAGTTTAAGGCTATCTCAGCCAACTATTTATTTTTATTTACCGTTCTTTTTATTTTTTGTTTCAAATTAACTTTAGAATACAAACAAGGATGAACAGTTATCAATGAATAAGTAAAATGTAACTACTGACAGTTTAAATAATTGGACAGTGATCCTTAAGAGAGAGGGAAAAAGCCACTGTAATCATCCATCATAGTATTGAATAAAAAGAAGCATGCAAACATTTTGAGAAGAAGAAAATCTGAGTCCATGTATTGCAACCTAAAATTATTTAATCAAATTCATCTACCCATTTCCTAACAGTGACAGAGAGCAGACATTATCACAGAGGCAAGAAGAAAATGTGGTCAAATCCCATAGAACAACCGAGAGGGTTTGCAGAAGAGTCAAATACGACAAATATCTATAGGTACCAACAGAACTTGTAACATTTCCATTTACCATTTACTTTTCAAAAATCTCTGTGTATATATAGATATAAAAAATTTACAATCCAAGATACAATTATTAAAACACAGAAAAGCTATGAAACAGAGGTCCTCCATAACAGTGCCAAATACAACTACAAATTCACCAATGCTGACATAAATATAGTTTCGTAAGTTAACATCCCAGAGGCATAAATACACCGAACCACGAAATAGTGAGATCGAAGCCACAACCCTCGACAACAGAGGAATACTAGCAACAAACTCTTTGAAACATATAGATAGAGAAACGACAAGGCACGACCCTACCTGATACAAGAGCGTAGGTGTCACAGCATGAGACTAGCAATCAGTGAGCCCAGTCGTTCACCTGCCATGGCCACCAAACAAAGCCATCAAAATCCATGTAATAGAGCGATGAAAAGAAATTGAAGACAATGCGAAGGATTTAGGATGAGGTCACTTACTAGAGGAGTTGAGCCTTGCAAATGGAGGAAGGGAGTCGTGGACCAAGGTCACAGTCACAGAGTGCCCACTACTCACAACGAGCAAGGATAATCAATAACTATAGAAGATGAAGCAGAAGCTTAAAACATGGAAGGATATCTTACCTCTGTTAGAATGCGAGATGAAAGTTGAGAGTCGAACCACCCCACGACCATGACCTACAACAAATAGATAAGCTTACAGTCAAATAGCGAGATGAAAACCTTGAAGGCAAAAGCATAATCGAAACCACACAATGATAAAGAAATTTACAAATCCGAGGCAACCCAGGAGTATAGCTGAAGTAGCCCCCACGGAGCCACAAGATAGGCGGCCAACACAGGACAAAATCCGAGGGTTTCATGCCCGTGAAGCCAAGCTTCGAATTCACACGCAAAACTGAAAAACAGAGGAGTATTGCAGCCACAGCCAAACCATATGGCCGAGAGAAAGAAGAGACTAGCGTATAGCTAACCACAACCATTACCAGAACTTGCTGACAGAAACCCTCACGGAGAACCATCGCGATAACAGGATAGTTGAAACCCTCAAGGAGCACCAACCTAAACCAGAAGCAGAGACCTCACCTCGATGGAGCAGCAGAGCACTGAAATAGCGACACAATGACCGAGACTAGGGTTTCTTTGGCATAGTGAAGAGGTGGGAGAAGCGAGACCCGAGGACAGGACAATTGTCCTCACACCATTAAATCACTAGTACCGCACAATAAAACCAACCAACAATAAAATCATCCACGCAATCACCCAATTAATGATATGACGTAAGTGATCAGGGTTGGTCCCATCAAGTGGGATGGCTCTAGACTATTGCATAAAATAAAATGACCAAAAGTTTATTTTGAAGAATAGACTAACAATATATTAAATGTTACAAAAGACACATTCCAAGCTAATAACATATCACACTAATTAATGTTTTTTTTCACAACTATTGAAAAATAGAAAAATATCATGAAAACAAATAGACTATGATAAGCTGAAATGTTACAAAGTAAGTGCATTTAGATACTCATTTTGGTATAAATCACAATGTTTTACTTAATTAGAAGTGATATACTATTAAAACATGACGATAGGTGAAATAATATTATAGAAGCATGAAGGTACGAGACATAGTTCATTTGAATCTGTTAAAACTAATTTCTTAAGGAAGATTCCAGGTTACATAATCGCTACTGAGTCAGCAAAAGAAAAGATTCATAGTCATTCTTTAAAGTCGATTCTATAAGTTCACGAGAAGGGAACTCCTATAATAAGGAATTCACCAAAATTCGGCAATACAATTTCAAGATATTTTGTTGTTTAGAATACTTCTTTGAAAGCATAAATGGATTCAATACACTTGAAAATCTCTTGATCACTAGAATTATGCAAATTAAACAATTTAAACTCATGTTTTGAAAAATCTCTAGCCGGTTTTGATTAAAATTAACTAAAAAAATAGTTGTGAAAAAGTTCATTTCGCCTATAAGTTAGAGTGCCCCTTATTTATGTTGTAAACTCAGGAATGTAAACTTTCAATGAAAAAATCTAGATACAATTGTGTAGCTAGCTATTTCCTTAGATTAAAATAAACAAGAAAAATAGTTGTGGAAAAGGCCATTTGGTGGTGCCCCTTATTTATGTCGTAAACTTAGGAATGTAGGAATTTACAGGGTAAGTTCCTCAGATAGAACACCAAAAGGACACCGCTCACAAACAAATCACAGTTCAATACACCAGTATTTTGACGTGGTTAAAACCCTCAAAGAGGGAAACAATCCATGGTCTCAGCCAACGCGGCCACTTCAGGCAATTTATTAATAAAAGAATGAAAATTTACATAAGCTTCTCTCGTGAATGGTTAACCTACAAATGACCCTCCATGCACTTTAAATAGAATTCATGGACCAATTAGGTGTCAAGCCACGGATCAAGTGTCGGTAATACCGAGGAGAGAATGAACCGTCGGATCACTACATATCATGACCGTCGGATTGTAACTTACAAATGTACATAGTAAAGAAACACACTTTATCTAACTCTATACTAGACCAAGTTATACTTAACTATTCCTATGTGTCGAAATATCCTAACAAGGAATGTAAACTTGCAATGCAAAAATCCATATGCAATTGTGTAGCTAGTGATTGCCTTAAAGCTATGTTCTCTACAAATTATTTCATATATATTATTGTTATACACAATCTTACAAATTTATATATTAATAGAAACTTTAAGATCAATTAATAATTATAGTTAGAAAATCTAAATAATTGATATAACATCTCAATCCCATGTAAAACTAAAGAATAAATATTTTTTTCATAGATAATTTAATACATCAACAACATATATTTTACTATTAATTAACTTTACTAATATCTCTAAGATTTCAAAAATATTATAAAACCTTTACAACAAAATAGGTCCTCTCAACTACTCCACAAAAAATTTTTGAAAACAAAACAAAATGCATATTATATTACAATGACAGATTTTTTTTCATTTGCTTTTTAAATTTAAAAAAACACAATGAAACACAATACCCACAAAATATATTACAAGCCTTTGAACCAGAAAAGAGTAATGAACTACATATATGACAGAGAAACAAAATCTCGAAATTAACCCAAATCAGTTCTTCTAAATCATCTTCGTCTACATTGTTGCATTCATTTCATACTCACTTCCGAAAATTGAACTTGATAGTAACTCTGACAGCGCAAAAAAAAAATCGGGAATGGTTTGGGCCGAAGTCAGCCAGAATTAAGAAACGCAAAAATATTTCAATTTTTCCTGTTAAAATAACATATGAACTTACAACAAGAAGGAAATATTTCCGGTTTTTTATAGGAAATTTCATGTTGGCAAGTGATATGAGTTGCATTTTTTCAAAAGCAAATATGATTTAATTTTTCCAATTTCAAAAGAAATCACAACTTCTTTATTCTCATCTCTTCTTTCCAAATTGGCTTGGGTAAAAACAAAAAATAAACTATATTAAACCTCTATATACCATCGAGTCTTTACAATGAAATTTTCCAATGCAAGGGAGCTTCATTATACATGTTAACATTTTCTCTAAAAATTCCATAGGCCACCATTCTACTTAATATAACAAGAGTCTTCAATGAAACATCCATAGTTATAATTAAATCATGTAGTAGTCTTTCAAGGTTGCTGACAACAAGATTTAAAGATTTGTTACCTCAATCCCCTGACCATAATATCATGTAATATATTTTATTAGAGGAAAATCTTTCTTGTTTGCTAGTTATTCAATTAGGAGAGGATGTATTATTTTATTAAATTTGGTTAATGTTTATTAGATGATACGATCCATGTCTTCGTAAATTCTATAAATATAGTGTTTATGTTAGTTTAGTGCAATAGTGTGTGTATATATGAATCTTTTGTTAAACTCCATTAATTTTTGCCAACCTGTAACCTACAGTTATGGAACTAAATTGCAGTCTTTTTTTAATTTTGGAAACTAATTGCAGTAATTTCCTTAAATTAAGGAAATCAACTGTAGCTAATTAATTTTCTGGTTGGAGCTTCTGAAGTGGACCATTACTCCATTTGGAGTTCTTTGCCCGTATTTGTGGAACACCTGACACATAGCCATCAGAAGTTTGATGGAAGCTTGGCTATAAATTCATCGGTTTGGTCCCCAAGCTAGCATCTCAATCCCCTTCAGTTGTTTACACCATATAGCTGAGAGAGCATATCTTGGAAGTGCCTTCAGATTTTCTGTGATTTTTCCTTTTGCTTGGATTGAAGCTGGAGTGCTATTTCAGTGAAGAAGCAAGTGAACTGTGATTTGCAGCAAGAGCATTATCAATGGCTGGAGCTAATCCTGGACATCTAAAGTTTCATTTTTAGATTCTTTAATTCCGCATATAGAATCGTTCTTGCAAATTTTTCTTACATTGGTATCGGAGCTTACATTTATCTCTGCCTTGGTATAGATTTAGTTTAAGTTTCCTCTGATTGATGTGATTGTATCCCTCTAAATAGCTGTCTGCTTAAGCCATCTTCGAAATTCAGAATTGGGATTTCCTTCAACGTCAATCCATTACTGTGTACCAAATCCTTCGATGCAAAATTCAGCAATTTCTACCACAATGCTTATTAAAATTCAGCAACTTTCGTAATAACAATAGTTTCACCATCGACTGAGTCAAAAAGAGCTTTGGACTAACGGGCAGCTCATTTTCCATTTTCTATGATGTAATTTCCCCAGACTTGTAATTGCCTTTTGTGGCCCTATGGTGTAACCCCATATTCACTACAGTTAGGGTTTTTTAGCGATTTTAAATGGGGGGGCTATTCCATCAAAAATTGTTTTCTCGGGTTGTAATTGTTCGACAATGACTTTCACCTTCTGATGGTTATTCCCTTTTTTCTCTCTGTATAGAGTCCAGAGGGGTCGATCTCATGACTTGTTCATATTTGTGAAATGGTGATAATGTTTTGTGTCTGGTTGTCTACGGAGATTGATCAGAAGCTGAAAACCTTCATAGGCCGTTGGGATTTGCTTTGGGTGTGTTATATTTAGTGGGAAGAAGGGGCGCAGGTTCTAATTTAGTGGGCTTATACCAGACTACGTTAAAAGTGAAGATCAGTAGCTCTGTACCCACAAGGTTAGGTGATCCTTTCTATGTGTTAGCGTGTTTAAAACAAGCCTGGATGGCACCCTTCAGTATACAACCACGCCTATCCATGGCATTTTATTAAATTTGCAAAACACGTTATTTGAGGTTTTATTTATATATTTTGATTTATAACCATATGAATTATTTTATGGGTTTGATTTATAATGAAAATTGCAATCCATGTTCAAAAAAAAATTTACCCTTGTGATTTGCAATTTCCCTAAACGTTGATTCATTTTATGGATCTAAACGTAAGCCTGGCACGGGGTTTGATGTTTTTTTTTTTGGTTACGTATAGTCACAGTTTTATAGCCACAATTTTATGGGATATTTTTAATGTATATATATGCTCTTTAACCATATAATTGTTATGGGATATTTTTTGAATATATATACTCTTTTCGTTGAACCAATTTTTATGGGATATTTTTTTAAAAATAAATTTTTTTAATTAGTACATATTTTAATTCTAGCGTTGGTTTTCTTGGTTTCCATGAAGTTTATGTGGACTAAGAACAATAAATTTCCCTAAAATATCAACTATTTTAATTATAAGGTTTTTATTAAAATGGTTTTAATTTTAATTTTGATTTATCTTGTGAATGAATAGCTTGTTTGTTTTTCTATGTTTGTTTGTTTTATAAACTTAAAGACGTAGCCTGAAGCCAAGCCAACTAGCCTTCGAACTGCATTTGCTATGCAAGTGCAAAGTAGATCAATGTTGCTTCAGTCTATCTTCGAGTTTGTTTATAAACTGAACAATGGATTTGCAGTCATTTAGGGTAATGCTGACTGCTTCAACTTTAATTTTGATTTTGTGAGGAATTATTACCGTCATTTACCGTAATGCTCATATTTATGGCAGTTTTTTTTTTTTTTTTTTGAAGAAACAGTGATTATGGAGTTTATTTAAAAATGTCAATTTGACTACTCCTTTCAGTAAACATTATTTTTACTAGTTAAATTTTTGTTTAATGCATTTATGTAAAGAATAATGTCTAGTGATCTATATAATTTTAATTAATTAAGAGAATAGCCACAACATCTTTAATTAATTAAAATTATATATTTTTGATTGGTTAAGATCACATAAAGATTATTTATACATTAAATTGTAATTAATTAGACTAAATATAATAAATTTTATCCCACAGGAATTTTTATTATATTTATGTAATTAATTAGGATAAAATTTCATAACCTACGCACAAGAGTTGTGAATTAATAGTTTTATCATAAAGTTCAAAACAATGAATAATTGAATCTGCTTGAATTAAAAAATTTGCCCATAGGCAATTTTTATGTCATTAGATTGAATTTTGAGCATGATTTACATTGGTAAAACATGAAATTTTATTAAGCCTCATTTTTAACATAAGCATGTGATTTTTAATTTTGATGCAGTAGTACAACCTGTAAATTTCTTTGAAATTCGTTGTGACATTCCCAAACTTAAGGGAGATAACTATAAGGTTTGGAAGGAGAGGATTCTCCTTAATTTGGGGTGGATGGATGTAGATTATGCTATTAAGAAAGATGAACTGTCGACACTCACTAATACCAGCACTGCAGTGGACATCACGCTTTATGAACGATGAGAGAGATCCAATCGTCTAAGCATGATGTTGATTAAGACTAAAATTTCAGCTGGTATTCGTGGTTCCGTTGATCAGCATGAAAAGGTCTGAGACTTGTTGAAGGCCATTGACGATCAATTCGTCACTTCAGACAAGGCAGTAGCAAGCACCCTAATCATGAAGTTCTCATCCCTAAGGCTCACTAGTGTGCAAGGTATGCGCGAGCACATCATGCAGATGAGGGACATTGTGGCTCAATTGAAGAAACTCGAGGTTGATATATCAGAGTCCTTCCTAGTGCACTACATCTTGAACACCCTTCCGCAACAATATGGACCTTTCAAAATCTCATACAACACACATAAGGACAAATGGTCAATCAATGAATTCATGACCAGGTGTGTTCAAGAGGAAGAGAAACTGGTGATAGAACTGGGAGAGAGTGCAATGCTGACAACACGTGGAAAGGGAAAATCTTAAGCCAATCGGAAAGGGAAAGGTAAAGTACCTCCCCAAGCCAGTATCAAGAAGGATTCCAAGTGTTTCTTCTGTAAGAAGAAGGGACACATGAAGAAGGAATGCGCCAAATTTAAGAAATGGCTTGCAGACAAAAGTAATTTGATCTCATTTGTTTGTTATGAATCTAATATGGTTAATGTTAATATTAACACTTGGTGGATTGATTTTGAACCAACAATTCACATTTTGAATTCCTTGCAGGGTTTGCAAAACCTAAGGAAACCAGTGGGAAGTGAGCAAAGCATCTTATCAAGAAACAAGATGGGCTCGCATGTGGAAGCTCTAGGAACATGTTATTTAACTTTAAGTAGTGGCTTTTTTTTAGAATTAGAAAAGACATTTTATGTTCCAAGTTTTTCTAGAAACTTGATTTCAGTTTCAAGGCTTGTACATTTTGGATATTCCTTAAACTTTTCAGAAAAATCTTTCAGTCTATTTTATAAATCTAATTATGTTGGGAATGGTATTTTGTCTAATGGTCTTTACTGCATTAATTTACAAAACGATGCCACTTATGATTCAATGCATGTTCACACTTGTACTAAAAGCTGTGTTATTAAAGAAGATTCCTCTAAATTATGGCACCGGAGACTAGGTCATATCTCCATAGAAAGAATTAAAAGATTGGTAAATGAAGGGGCACTTGATACTCTGGATTTTACTGATTTTGATACTGTGTGGACTGCATAAAGGGAAAGCAGACCAACAAGTCAAAGAAAGGTGCCAATAAGAGTTCGGACATATTAGAAATCATACATACTGATATATGTAATCCAGACATGGACTCACATGGTCAGAGATACTTCATCTCCTTCATAGATGATTACTCACGATATATGTATCTCTACATGCTTCATAAAAAGAGCGAAGCATTAGATGCCTTTAAGATCTTTAAGGCTGAAGTAGAGAAACAATACGGCAAGCAAATTAAGATCGTGAGATCAGATAGAGGTGAAGAATATTATGGTAGATACATTGAAGCTGGACAAGCACCTGGGCCATTTGCTAAATTTCTTTAAGAGCATGGGATTTTTGCCCAATACACCATGCCTGGTTCACCCGATCAGAATGGTGTAGCAGAAATAAGAAATCGAACATTATTGGCCATGGTGCGGAGTATGCTTAGTAGCTCCAATCTTGCTAAATCCTTGTGGACTGAAGCACTTAAGATGACAGTGTATATATTAAATTGAGTTCCAACCAAGGCTGTTCCTAAAATGCCATTTGAATTATGGAAAGGTTGGAAACCGAGTTTGCGACATATGCGCATTTGGGGATGCCCGTCTGAAGTTAGAATTTATAATCCGCAAGAGAAGAAGCTGGACCCAAGGACCATCAGTGGGTATTTCATTGGATATGCTGAAAGGTCTAAAGGTTACAGATTTTATTGTCCATCTCACAACACTAGGATTGTGGAAGCAAGAAATGTGAAGTTTCTTGAAAATGACTTGATCAGTGGGAGCGATCAAACCAGAAACATAGTTTCTGAGAAGGATCATTCAGAATCTCAACCTTCCACTTGAAGTGATAGATTGATTATTGTTCATAGCACCCCTCAAGTAAAAACTGGTGTTGAACAACCAATCGTTGAAGTTCCACAAGCTGTTGACGATATTCAAGTAGATCAAGGAGTTCAAGAGTTGCCAAGAACTTTTGAACAACAAGTTGAACCAAATAATTCTCAGGAAGATGATGGTACAACATTAAGAGGATCTACTAGACCAAAGAGATCAAGAATTCCTAGTGATTATGTTGTGTATCTACAAGAATCTGACTACAACATTGGAGCCGAAAATGATCCCGAGTCATTTTCACAAGCCATGAGTTGTAAAGAATCAGAATTATGGTACGATGCCATGAAGGAAGAGATGAATTCCATAAAGAGTAAGAAAGTCTGGGATCTTGTTGAGTTGCCTAATGGTGAAAAGCCATTGGATGTAAATGGGTCTTTAAGACAAAGAAAGACTCATTGGGCAATATTGAGAGATATAAGGCAAGACTTTTTGCTAAGGGATTCACTCAGAAAGAAGGAATCGAATACGCGGAGACTTTTTCTCCTGTATCTAGGAAAGATTCCTTGCGCATTATTATGGCATTAGTAGCCCATTTTGACTTAGAGTTGCAACAAATGGATGCGAAAACGGCTTTTCTCAATGGAAATCTAGAGGAGGAGGTAACATGAAACAACCTGAAGGATTCGCCTCTAGTGATGGTGAGCAATTGGTTTGCAGGCTCAAGAAGTCATTATATGGTTTAAAACAAGCATCCCGCCAATGGTATTTAAAATTCCATAATGTAATTTCTTCTTTCGGTTTTGTAGAAAACATTATGGATCAATGTATATACCTGAAAATTAGTGGGAGTAAATTTTTTTTTCTTGTTTTATATGTGGATGACATTTTGCTAGCAACCAATGATAAGGGTTTGCTGCATGAGGTGAAATAATTCCTCTCTAAAAATTTTGATATGAAGGATATGGGTGAGGCATCTTATGTCATTGGCATTAAGATCGATAGAGACAGATTTCGAGGAATCTTAGGTCTGTCACAAGAACCTATATTAATAAAATTTTAGAGAGATTTCGGATGAAGGATTGTTCACCAAGTGTAGCTCCCATTGTGAAGGGTGATAGGTTCAATTTGAACCAATGCCCGAAGAAAGACTTGGAAAGGGAACAAATGAAGAACATTCCATATGCTTCTGTTGTCGGAAGCCTAATGTATGCTCAAGTCTGCACAAGACCTGACATTGCATTTGTTGTGGGAATGTTTGGACGATATCAGAGTGATCCAGGTTTAGACCACTAGAGAGTTGCAAAGAAAGTAATGAGGTACCTTCAAGGAACCAAAGACTACATGCTTATGTATAGACGGACGGACAACTTGGAAGTAATTGGCTACTCAGATTATAACTTTGCTGGATGTGTTGATTCACGTAAATCAACATCAGGTCACATTTTTATTATGGCCGGTGGAGCTGTATCATGGAGGAGTGCCAAGCAAACCTTGATTGCCACTCCCACTATAGAAGCCGAGTTCGTCTCCTATTTTGAGGCTACTTTACATGGTGTATGGCTTAAAGGTTTCATTTATGGGCTTAGAATTATCGATTCTATCTCTAAGCCATTAAGAATATATTGTGATAATTCAGCTGCTGTTTTTATGGCTAAAAAAAACAAAAGTGGGAGTTGAAATAAACACATCGACATTAAGTATTTAGCTATAAGGGAACGTGTTAAAGAAAAGAAAGTGGTCATTGAGCACGTCAGTACTCAATTGATGATCGCTGATCCTTTGACTAAGGGCATGCCACCATTTAAATTCAAGGATCATGTAATGAATATGGGACTTGGTTCCATTATGTAATTTCTCATTGTATGGACAATGTTATTTTAATGAAATTCTTAATTATTGTGATGTTTTTTCTCATATTTATGTGCACCTTAAGTTGATTTGAGAAAATTCATTTAAGAAGGACCAAGAATAAACATAAGGTTTATTCATTAAGAAATTGTTGCCACATAAATTATAATAAGAATAAATACATAGTAATACATGGAAGATAATACTCGTCATTAGAGGACTTATCGCCATGATTCATGTATCTATTACTTAATACAGATTGTCAATGGTTTTTAAGTTGAGACATTAAGTTTGGAAGTATGGACCAAGTGGGAGAATGTTAAACTCCATTAATTTTTGCCAACCTGTAACCTACAATTATGGAACTAAACTGCAGTGTTTCATTAATTTTTGGAAACCAACTGTAGTAATTTCCTTAAATTAAGGAAATCAACTGCAGTTAATTAATTTTCTGGTTGGAGCTTCTGAAGTGGTCCATTACTCCATCTGGAGTTCTTTGCCTTGATTTGTGGAACCCCTGACACATAGCCATCAGAAGCTTGATGGAATCTTGGCTATAAATTCATCTGTTTGGTCCCCAAGCTAGCATCTCAATCCCCTTCAGTTGTTTACATCATCTAGCTGAGAGAGCATAGCTTGGAAGTGCCTTCATATTTTCTGTGATTTTTCCTTTTGCTTGGATTGAAGTTGAAGTGTTGTTTCAGTGAAGAAGCAAGTGGACTGTGGTTTGCAGCAAGAGCATTATCAATGGCTGGAGGTAATCCTAGATATCTAAAGTTTCATTTTTAGATTCTTTAATTCCGCATATAAAATCGCTGTTGCAAATTTTTCTTACATCTTGTACATGTTCTTAAATAAATTCCTTAAATAAAAACGAAAGAGCCAAGCTGCCTAGACATTGATGATGAGAAATGAATGAACAACAAATTAAAGGTAAGATACTAGTTTTAATTCGGATTGAGGCTAAGTCTGGACTCAATATTATGACCATATACTAAAACAGAAAAAGCAATACTCATTGTTCCAAAAAATATTGGGACCAACGAAAGAGATATTTGGGCTTTTATAGCAGAATTTTTTTGGGTTGAGACATTAAAAAAAATGATTTTCAAAAATTTTAAAGGCGCAATTTTTATATACATATTTCTTTTGTTTAAGGAGAAATACATTAAAAAAATATTCTCATTTTTATTAATATGTTTCCATCGTATAAAATTATTGGAAATAACTAGATGGAACTAAAAAGGGAATAATTTGGCCGAAAGTCAGAATCCAAAATTATTGCTCATTTTTATTAATACTTTTCATTATATGAATCGATCAATCGAGAATTTACGGTAAACTATTGACCTAAGCGCCATTTGTGGAAGATCAGAAGAAATTATTAGATATTGTATTAAAATATACATTGCAGTAACTTTCTCGGCCCACTATGAGCAACATAATTTATGTTTATCAGTAGTGATCTGGCCGGTAACTATGAGTTTGATTGAGATATATCAAAATTATAGAAATATATGGAGGTAAATATGAAACTTATGGAAAAATAAATGCTTATCTATATGATTTAAAGACCCCGTATTTTTTTCAAAACATAACATTTTTCATGCAACCTCTCATGAAAGGTATGTAAGAGCTTACAAGTTCTAAAATCATCGACAAATAAAATATTATTGAGAAAGAACAAGGCATGAATATGGAAATACCAAAACCAATCAATTATTTATTTTGATGTCAAGCACTTCAATAAGGACGGCTTGTACTTGCATCACAATGCCAGTTCACATTTACATTTTAATATATGGAAAATTTTAATCATGCAAATGCAAGATTTTTATTTTAATTGTGCAAAACTTTACGGTCATGGTCACTCGTTACATAACAGTTGGGATTATATTTTGACTAATAGAATATGTCCTGTATGTCACGTGTTCAACAAAATTTGTAACAATCGTTAATTGGAGTTGAAACTATGTTATAGAGTAGGAACACACATGGACACCCATATATGCAAAATTCATATAAGAGAAGACTGGTGCATTTCTAATTGTTATGGGGGAATAAAAGTGGTATTCTTGATATATTTCAGATATTCATCATATAAATTATAGAAATGTAAATTTTTGTATGCCATAGTTTTATAAGCCTTAGCCCTAGATGGAGCACAAATACTAACATTTTATTAAACCATTGCTATTAACCTATTGAAGCTCTTTAACAACCTTCACAAATGATCAAGCAGGCCAGCAATGACGATTCTTTCACATCGTGGACCTCAAAGGATGTCCATTACGAGAGCCAACATTGTAACACCCCTCCCTTGTGAGTAAAAATTTGCAAACCTACGCTGAAAAAAACCAGGTCTCATGTGTAATATGAAAGATAAATACTTTATAAAATAAATAAATTAATTAATCACATCAAAAAGCGAGACACCAAGAGATGAGATTATTACCAAATCTCATTGGTGAATGGGAAACGATAACTCTTTCATGATAAAGCTTCTAGATTCAATTTTACATAAGCTCAATGTATTGGAGATAAATACACATTGAGAAAAACATAAAAGCTTTGCAGGAGAGAAAGACAAGCTTTTATCGGGAAAAATCTCACAGGAGAGAAAAGCGAGCTTTTCTAAGAAAAGCCTAGGCAAATGAATAAAAATGATCCATAAAAGTTGGACGCCGCTAATGGAAACCATATCATGAAAGAGAGCATTAAATACCCATTGCAGAGATCAAAAGGAGGCAATTGATCCATGCCAAGAACCTCGGCTCAGGGGTGAACTAGAAGAGTCAATTCTAGGGTGGGTTGTGGTGCTTAGTTTTCCAAGTGGCATTCTTTCTTCTAATCTATTTGGATTCACATGCATGGGATATCTTGTATGTATACTCCTTACTTTTTATGTTGAGAAATCATTCAGCTCATATGTATAGATGTTTGTGTATATTTATTATGATAATGATTGAATTCTTATGCATGTAACTCTTATTGCATCCAAGTGTCGAGTTTGTAATGGAAGCATGGTAGGTAGTTTTTAATACTTCGGTCAAGGCACTATCTGACACATGTTGCTCATGGTAAAATATGCATGCATAAGTAGAATTGTCTGTACTAAGCTTGTTTATGAGATGATCATATACCAACGTGGGGAATGCCTATTGTATGTAAATTTGATCACCATTAAATTTAGTGAAGGAAGATAGTACACCTCAAACCTTATGTGATATCTTTGTATTTAATTGGCAAATATTTATGCATGAGACATTTGTGCATATGAAACAATTATGGCGTAATTCTTTAAATTGTATAGTCTATGGTACTGATTAGCTATGCCATGCATTATGCATCATAGGAATTGCATTGAATGTCGCTAGTTTAGCTATTTTTGCATGCTACATAAAGGTTATGTCAGTAACACTTGTGACTATGCTTGTAGGACTATGATCATGTGTCATGGCCATGTAGCTATAGTAGAGTCAAAATAAAGTTCCATTAATTCTTGTGTGGAGTGAGCGAAGGATGTTATTGGTTGCATGGCATGACTAATTCCTTTCTCCAAATTGTAAATTATGCTTAAGGGTTGATTGATATATGAGTGTTATAAATGAATCTAAAAGTCCACATACTGGATCGTGTAAAGCATAGAAGGTGGATGTAGTATCATGGTTCATTACTATGATGTTGTTCAATTGTTAAGAATATGAGTATGGTTCCATAAAGAATATTTGTCCATGTAATGATAGAGTAATATTACTTGTGATGATGGTTAAATCTTGACTTTATCCGAGAAAATTTTTAAAGGATGAGAGGCTAGTAAGAAATTCTCAAATTAGGCTCAGGTAGTATGTTACAAATAGTATCAGAGTATTAAGTTCAAACCTTTCGGCCTATGGGCTAATCCACCCCGATTAGATATGATGGGCTATAGGCTATGTTCTAATGAGTTTTACAGTAATGTCTTAAGGCATTAAAACTCATAATCATTGTAATTAAATGTTAAAATAATTTGATAAAGAGGCATAGTGAAGTAAGCACGCCTATATATACATACAAATATATATATATATAT